>VDFB02257330.1:0-80906 GCA_007258455.2 Sequoia sempervirens | reverse complement strand
TGGCCTCAGGGAAGGCCGATTTCCTTGCATGGTGGTTAATCATTAATTGTGCATGACTAACTACATGTCCACACACAGATTGAGTGTCCCACAACCGTTACTTAAAAGCAATCTACGGGTTTCCTTTCTCCTATAAAGCGGTTACAAAATTAATAATATCCTATAACCAGTAAAAAGGCAATTAATGGGTGCTACTCCATGGCGCTAAACATGGGAATCCCATAATCCGACTTCGCCGCTATGTCAGGTTGACAAAGAAATCTTAGAGGTTATGCAAACCACTACAACATTCAAACTTGACGTCACAAATGAACCAGTAACAATACAAAAATTACACCAACCGAGGGACACTACATGATGAACTTGCCATCTAAAAAATCCTGCAATGAGATCACAAAGTGCCTTTTGCACAAGCCCCCACTCAAATCTAGATTAGTTCAAAAAACCCAACAACCCACAACTGTTTCACCAAAGGTGATCAAGATCTGATACCACTTACAAAGAAGCTAAGGTAGTGGAACAACTTCCTACACTAATCTTGAGAGAAGAAATGTAAAACTTTACAAATCTTTAATAGTTACAAAAACTTAAATAGAAATAAACACAAATATCATGTATACCACAACACAATGATTTACGTGGGGAAAACCCTTTTGAGAGAAAAACTCCACACTCCAAAATCTGCCCAATATTATTTAGCAATCACAAATATTACAATATACGTGCAAAGCAAGCTTCTCACAAGAGTATCACCACTCAGAGATTCAGAGGCAACCTAGCTACTATAAGACTCTCAAAATACATCACAATACACAACCGTAATACAACACCCTCATGAAAGAGGGTTGCCTTCTAGGGCAAGTCAAGCTAATAAAATATCGGTTATCGAATGTGAGACAAAATGATGAACTGTCTAGATTTACAATAATAAAATATAAATAAAATTTTCCTTTCAGGGGTGCTACCCCCAAGCCCCAGCTAGGGTGTGCTGCCCTTGGACCCCAGCCGAGGGGATGATCTCCCCGGACCCCTTGTGGGGGGGGATCCCCCCCATGCCCCCAGTCATTGTCATTTGAACAACACCTTATGTAATTGCAAGGTTGAAACACATTTTCTCAACAAGGGGGCAAGGATAACTAGTTCTTTGAGGTGCATTATTTTCAAGGATCCCCTCTTCCTCTCTTTATACTTAAAATACCAACATAGAAAGTATTTTGATATTTTAAGTGGGGGGCATATGGTCCCCCTTTCATTGTTCACATATTCCCTTCTTAAGTGATGATGACATATATCTCCTAGGAAGGGTCACCTTTATATTAGCATTATTTTTTTTGGCATCTACATTAAATAAACATTAGCATTATTTAATTAGCATTGGCATTAACATTTTGACATTTAGTACAATATTAGCATAGCATATTTATCATTTTGTGTGGTGCCTTATCAAATTTATCAGGAGGTATAACTTTGGTATGGTTGGTACAATGGGAGCCTGTAGACCTAGCGTGACTTTCTCATTGTATATTGAGAGCGTAGACAGAGGCATGACTTTCTCACTTAGCCACTTTTTTGGGGCTCACCTAGTAGACGATGGATTTCACTAGCCCTTGTGAGTGTATTTTTTCCAAAGGCCACCTAGCATAACACAACTTGCTTACCTGTGGAGCCTTTGTGTTGGATGGATGTGGCATAATACAATTTTCTAGTCCATCTTTCTTTTCTCTTCGCTTTAAATTTAACATTGTATGTTTGTGTATCTTGTCTTGTTGTTGCATATCATGCATCTTATGTGTGTCCCTTTGTGCTTATGTTGGTTTAACATAGGATATGGATCCTAGGGGCTTGGCCACCTACTTGATCTTTTTCATCCTATCTCACTAACATTTATACACTTGGACCTCTCTTAACACATATTTATCTACTTTAGTGTGATTTTGATGCAAGGTCATCCTCTCACTAAAGTGGGGCCTAAATGTAGTGTAGAAAAATGTAACCCTTTACATGTTCTCACTTTTTTGGGCCCTCCTAGTTTAAATTGGACTTAATAATGCCTTAATTTAGTGTTGTTAAATGCACCTTATTACATATACACACTTATTTGGGCCCTCTTAATTAAATTGAGCTTAATTATGTCTTAATAAGCCCTATTTTACATCTACAAGCCTAATAAATTACGTTTTCCAAAGGGGAAACCTGACATTAATTAATGCCAATACATAACACCTTACATTGAGCAATTTGTGTTATAGGAATTAGGGCCTAGGACCTATTTTCCCATGGCCGAATGGGTCCTCCCTAAGATATTGAACCCATTTTTAAATCATGATTTGGCGGTATTTTATGATCCTAAATTCAAATTTCAAAGGTTGGCTTGTAATGTTTTAATTTCGGGAAATTAAGGATAAATGTTTATAAATACAAGGTTATTTTGATCAAATCAAGTCTAAGGAAAAATCTAAAAAGAGGTGAACTTAACAAGAGCCAAGATTGTTTTCAAGAGCATTCAAGAGAAAATTTCTTCATCATTTGTTGCAGCATTCAAGATCTCAATCATCATTCCAAAGTTGTGTTCATTCATGCATGTTTTGGGAGCTAACATTATGATGTAGGTTTCAAGATTTAATCCAAGAATTCAAGTCAAAGATTCATAGCAAGATTCAAGTATCAAGATCCACATCCATTGAATCCATTTCACACAAGATCCACATCAATATTTCAGATTTCTAAAGGATTATTCAAGGGTTTGTTGAATTGCAACATTGTATTGTTCATTCTTCATTCCCTCTTTCATGTTATTTTATTTCATTTCAAGGTTTAATTACCAAAATGGGGTTTGACCAAGGAAAACCTACTCACCCAAAAACACAAAAAACTCCCTCTCTCTTCGTGTGTTTTAGATTTGCAGGTTCGTAGGTTGAAGAAAAGTTGAAGATCTCAAAAGTGCAAAGTTGCAAATTTGCATTTGTTGTATTGTACTTGGGTACCTTATTAGGCCTTATTTTCAAGACCCAACCTTTTTTCCCCACCTAATTTATGCTTAAGTGGGGGTTTTGGTGTAAAATTCCTATTTTTACCCTCATTTATAAAATTTATTTTACACTTGTATGTTAAACTTTCTTAGAAGGCGAGTTGGTGGTTAGAGAGGTAGTTATCTCTCAAAGTTTGTTATGAATTTTGAATAAACCTTTCCCTCCAATTTATGGAATTTGGTTTTCTCAAATTTCCTTTAAATACTCATCATCTAATAAATGCAACATATCCTTTTTCATTTTTTTCCCACTCTACAAATTTTAAACCTCCTTTGTGAATGGTGCCTAACTGTCGTGGGTACCCTCACGATCCCCCTCCCCTATCCTCGATTGTATTGAGTATACATTTGGCACATGTTGTATCTCCAATCTTGGGGGACCCTCTCCCCATTGACTCTCAGTTGAATGGTTCTACACCTATGAAATATGTTGTTGTGGACCCCAAGGTCTGGAAAAGTGTTCTCATTGGAGAAACTTAAGGAGAATTTGGGAGTGAAAATGCATTAATTGTGTTATCTAAGCCAAAAAATGGAATAGAAATAATGTTGTTAGAATCAAAGTTTGAAATAATAGTTTCCTTAATGGGTAATGCATTGGTAGGAATTTTTTTTCCTTTTGTCCCTCTATTGATATGGTCTGACATTGGATTGCTACCAAATAGCATATGAAGGGAAGTGTTGAGGTGAGTTTTTTGGTGAGAGGTCTTTTCCTCTGCAATTTCACATCCAAGGATCATTTTCTTTTTATCCTCTCTATGGGCCCCTAGTTATATGGAAATCACAATTAATCTTTGTGTAGGTGGAAGTCAGGGTTTGCCCTTGTTGTAGATCTGAACAAAACAACTCCTGTGTGGGTTAGACTACCCAACCTACCACTCGAGTTCTAGGATGATATGTTGTTTCATTAGATTGGAAACTCCTTAGGGAACTTCATTATGATGGAAATCATAATAGGAAAAATATAGGTTAGTGTTCACTCACCTCTATTTGAATATTGACATTCACAAGACCCTTTTGAACTTCATCATTTTGAATTCCAAGTTCAGGAAGTGGTCTCAACCAATTTGTTATAAAATTATTCAAAGTTTGATCACTTAATTTCTAATTATAAATCCTCTATAAATGATAATTAGAAACTTAAGGTACTTGTGGTAATACCTGGTGACTCCTGAAAGGGATATCCTTTAAAACATGATATTTTGAATATCCTCACAACCCCTCCTAAATCTTGAAATCATGAAGCAAATCCTAATACTCTTCTAACCCACTCTACTCCTTTCAGAAAGAAAAGTGTTGTAGCATAAGATGCACAATAAGAGGATGTGTTTTCAAGAAATAAAATGAAAGAGACTATACCCTATTTGGTGAAGGATAAGGTAGAAGGGGAAATATTATCTGATTTCCTTAATAGTCAGACCCCCCCCTCTATGATGTGAAAATATGGAGACCTCCCCTCTATGATGTGAAAATATGGTGGATAAAAAAAAGGTTTGTTTTCCCATTTCTACAGGAGTGGAGACAAGTAATTAGACAAATTGTCATCCTATAGACTTAGATGGATGGACAACCCCTAAGAAAAAAGGAAAGAATAAGAAAGGAGATGTAGGTGTAGAGACCAATATGGGAGACCCTCCCAAAGGTAGACAAGACAAAGATAAACAACAAAGGAGATTGCTTTTGGTAGGAAAAGAACACCGGGGATGTCCTCCAAGAAGAATTGTAAATGAAGATTCTTTCTTGGAATATCAAAGAGATCAATAGCCCTCACAAGCAATAAGCTCTAAAAAAACTATCTTTTAGAGAATAAGATTGATATCCTTTTAATCCAAGAAGTCAAAACAAATAGTACCAATGAAGTTATTGCAAAAAAATGTATGGGTCTCTGCTCAATTCCTTATTAATGATGCTATTGGTTCCTCGTGTGGTCTAGTTACTATGTGGAATTTGACTAAGCTAAATGGCTCCTTATTTTATCAATCTAGGAATTTCTTTTGAATTAAGTTCTCCTCTATTGGTTCATCCTGGAATGTCATAAATATTTATGCCCCCAACATGTGAAATACCAAAAAATATCTCTAGCTTGATCTTGCTATGAAGGTGATGGGTAATAAGGAGGCTCAATGGGTGATTATTAGGGATTTCAACTCCCCTCTTTTTCCTTTTGAGAAACTTGGGTGCCTAATGGACTGCACTGACAGTATGGCTAATTTGGTGGAGTTGTTGAACTCTATTGGGCTTACGGACATTAACCTCCATGGTCAACTCTTCACTTGGACCAATAGGAGATTTGGCGAACACCTTATCCAATTCAAGCTAGACCGATTTCTAATATCTCCTAACTAGGATTATTTTAATGATTTCAACCTCCTCGCTATACTGGAAGATAGGGAAAACTTTAGTGTCGAATCTTCACCAATTGGCAAATTCTAGAAATCGGCCAAGTCAAAATTGGTGAATTAATCGCACCCAACAAGGTGTCCAAATTACCTGAGTTTTACGAACTATAGGTCCAATGCATGTCCATTCGCCAATGAGCTTTTTTTATGAGGCATATTTAAGCAACAAATTCACCATAACAAACTACACATTTCAAATGGAGCAACTAATATTTTTTCATGGAATCCCAGAAGCATGTAATAAAACACCTACATATTTGCCAATACTATTAAAACAACATTATATCAAGACCCATTTCGCCAATTAAAATTTACAAATAGTTGCTTTTGAAGACCCATTTTGCTAATTAAAATTTATAAATAGTTGCTTATGAGGACCTATTTTGCCAATAACATTAAAAAATAATTACATTTGAGGACACATTTTGTGTTGAAAAGTGCAATGTATCGTTGTATAAGCACACGGGATTTGCCAAATTTTTAATATACCATTTAAAAATCTTGCAAAATTTTCCAAATATGGATTGATATAAATACAATCGAAACTATCATTTATTCTTACACATTTTGTTCAGTTCTGAGGTTCTACTTCTTGATTCAGAAGTCAGCGAAAGTCGAAAACGAAGACTTAATGGTGAGTGATCATTTCTTCATCGTGTTATTAGTTATAATAATAATTTTTCTTTATCTCTTTTCCATTCTTGCTTTAGTCTTAAAGATAATATTGAGTAGGGAATGGGATCTATATTCTTTGTCCTTCTTAAACAAGAAGACATTTTTTTCCAGTTTTTATTTGAAGTGAGAGATTAATATATCGAGAAACAAGGATAAGGCTCCTGCCACTCCTCAAGGTAGTGAAGAGATTGGGAGACCATCAAAACACCCAAAGCTTAGAGGTACCATACAGTCTTAATTTGAAATTTCCAAAGCTTTTGATCCATCAAATCAAGATGGAGCTACATCAACAACTCTTCAACCAAATATTAATGAAGAAGGCATTCACAATACCTCACCACCACCAGAAGGTCAAGTTAGGATTGTCATTGAGTTAAATCAAAATGTATCAAATGAGGATGGCAATACTGCAGAAAATGTTCCAAGGGATACCCTAGTTAGCCAGAATGAGATAATTGACTTGGATGAGGATGATGTTGGTAGCTAGAAAAGAAAAAGCAAATCAAAAATGGGCCATGAGTGGGAAATGACAAGGAATTTTCAACTTGGTTGGTTGTCAAAGTACCCATTCATTGTACCAGTGGGGAAAGCAAACGATATTGAAAGTGCAACATTGGCCAAATGTACGATTTGTAGTTGGAAATATGGAAGAGACAAGACATTGCAGCTAAATATTGACACTATAGAAAAGCATATCGGTAAAGTTTATGAAAAAAAAATCATAGACGGAAAGGAACAATTAGTCGTACGATGAAAATCAAAGGAAGAATGTCTTCATATTAGGTATGTCGAAGATTATGAAGAGCATGACCAAATAATGTCGAAGCTTGCTACATGTAAAGGTACACTTGAGGCTCAATTTTGACAAGCAATGGAAGTAGCAAATCTATCAAAAAATGTTCAGATGAGTGTTGCTTTTCATATTTTGTCCAGAGGGCATCCTATGATAGACTACCCAGAATATTCTAGTTTATTATCTTATTTGTGTGTTCCTCACTATACCTTCTCACATTGGTTAGTAAATGCTGGATGGGAATGGGAAAATTTTCTTGCTGCAGTGGAAAAGGAAGATTTAAAGGAGAAAGTAAAAGAGTCAAATTTCATTGAATTATCTTTAGATGAAGTTACTGCGGTAGAAAATACTTCTTGGGTCTGTATGCATTTATATACTATAGAACAACATGTTCACCAAGCTCATATTCTTTATGTTCATAAAATGAAGGACAATTCAAGATTGCAAAATCTATTTGAACTAGTTAAGAAATCTTTGAATGAAATTACAGGAATTGATGAGTTGACAATTGCCAAAAAATTGGTGTGTGTAGGAGTTGGTGGAGCTGCAGTGATGCAAGGTCAAAGGACTGGTGTTTGCACAAAGTTACAAACTACTTTTTCACCATCCATGCTTGGCATTCACTACATGACTCACATAATGAATTTAGTATTCAAAATTGTAAGCAAGTTTCCTATAGTATCAAAAGTTGAAAATCTAGTCTACGAGATCCACACATACTTCTGCCAAAGTCCCAAACGTTTCAAAGAATTTCAAAATTTCACTGATGAAATAACACCAAGAAATAAGCTTCTCAAGGATGTCAATACCAGATGGATCTACCTGCATGGACCAGCGCAACGATTTATTTTAGAATATCAATCCTTGATTGGAGTGATGTACGGGCATCACAACACAATAGACAAAGCTCCTGACCTCTTACATAGGTTAAGTGATATAGATTCACTCTTGACTTTAGCTAGTCTTCTCCCCGTGCTAGATGTGATGAACAATCTTGTGAAGAAATCCCAAGACAAAACTATGTATATTAATGAATATGCCAATCTATGTAAACATACATGTTTGGCCCTCGATTAAATCTATATCTAGATCTAACACAAGAAGGCCCAAATCATTTCATGTGGCACAAAATTATTGATTTGAATAATCCTAATAATTATTTATAGTTTAATGCAAGCAGGAATTTATGTATCTATGTACGTGGATATGAGATACCAATTTACCATTGTAAGATAGTCAGGCACTCTAGCAGAGAAGTAGTTGTTAATAAGGAAGATACGGTATTGTTAAATCTGTTAGTGATAATTTGAAGGAAATTGCAAAATCTCTTTCCTTAGAGATTCGTGAAAGATTCCCTCGACATGAAATACTTGAAGCCATGGGTATTATGTATCCTCAATTTTTGGCAAACCGAGATAACCCAAAATATTTTCAGGATCAAGTAAAAATCTTGATCGAACAATTTTTGAAAAGTGTAACATACAATGAGCAAACAATAAAAGGAATTTTAAATGAAGCTAAGCTTAGAAAAAAATCTAGGAGTTGTCCAACAACTATGAGGGACTAGTATAAATCCATGGGCATGGAGAAGGCCTTTGAACCAGGATCAATAAAAAAGGTTTGGACAAACTTAGGTCAAAGTGAAATATTACGTGATTCAATATTAGAATATTTCAAACTTGCTAATTTATGTCAAACAATGATATTGGGGTCGGTGGAGGATGAGAGAGTTTTCAGTATATTGGGTTTTTTGAAATCAAAGTTAAGAAACAAACTAGACAAGAATTTGGAAAATTGCTTGAGGTTGAAAGGAACTGCGTATAATGTCCAAAATTTTCCTTTTGAAAGGGCACTCACAATCTAGAGGTCCACATGTGAAATAAGAAGGACCGGGTTGTGCAACATTCCAATTCCAAACGCTAGTATTGGTGGCAGTGGCACTGGTAGTGGGACTGGGACAAATGACATTGACACAAATCACATAATGAATGTTGAATTTGAGACACAGGCTGAAGAAAATGAAGAGCAGACTCATAATCAAATTCATGACGACTCTTTTACTTTATCTCAAGATGAACGTCAGTTTGAGGACCCTGACTCCATTTGGGAAATGGAAGAGAATTAGCAACTTTTAGGTATTTATATTGCACTTCATGGATCAATTTCCATTGTTCCATACTATAGTTGATGATATTTTATATTGTATTCAATGAAATTGTGAATCATTGCACTTCATGATATTTTGTTTTATATTATACTTCATGAATCATATTCCAAACTGTAGTTGATGATATTTTATATTGTATTCCATGAAATTGTTATATTTTATATTGTATTCCATGAAATTGTGATATTTTATATTTTATATTGTATTCCATGGTATTGAATTTGATATGTGATCATCATTTTTAAAGAACATTTATCACACTACTTATAAAAATTTGTATTTCATTGCCATTCACACAATCTTTGATAAATAACTAAAAGGAATATTAATTCATTCCTTGAATAGAAGCTAACAGTTCAACATCCATAACTTATAAGCTAACAGAAGCTAACAACTCAACATAAATAACTTATAAAGGCATCCACACAACTTAAACAATAAAAGCTTAAACTACCAAATCACCTAAAATTATACTAAGAAATCCTTACGCATCCATCACCATAAAATCTTTATTTATAGATAAACATTCCACAACAATGAAACTAACCAAAAATCTATCATTCCAATAATAGATAATCCACTGGCAAACTACTCAACAAAAGCACAATAAATCCACACACCATAACTCAAAGATTATGTATGCATGAACTTCACCATTGTCTTTCTATATTGAAATAACAAAAAAGCAGTAAAAATAAAAGAGTTCTTTTTGTCTTGATAACGGTTTCTTGAAGACAACCGTTTTAGAAATTAAAATAAAAAGTCTTTGAAGTATCAAGAGAGCCAAATTAAAGAAAATAACATAAAAACTAAAAACTAAACAGTGGTCCTAGCACCGACTCCTTCGCTTTCAATTATTTCCACTTCCTGCTCCTTCAGTAACGCCTCATGTGCCTTTACTCTTTGCATGTATTCCAGGTACTTGGTGACAATTGCAGTGATGTTTTTGCTTCTTGGAGTCATGGTGATTTGCATCCTTGTCCTCCATCTTGAAAGTGCACAGTCCGACTCAGCTAACGTTTCATAGATGTTGTCACTTTCTGACTTAAATGCACTCATATAGGTTTGTAAATTACTCAATTTTCTAAATGAGTATATAGTGATTGTCTCTGGATCAACTACTTCTCTATGATACACCTCTTTAAATTCCCTCATTATGTCTGCAAGATCTAGTACATTTTCATCGAACCCATCTGTGAGGTCCACTTCAAGAGCATTGAATTTGTCCTTGATCTGCACCAATATGTCAAAGTATTTTTCTAACACTTTATTGATTTCCTTGATATAATCTTCATATACTGTCAATTTCCACTCCAAAGAATCATACCAACTAGGATCAATTTCTCTAGGGTCATCCACTAATTTTTCTCTTATTAACAAAGTGTGCTCCATGGAGGCTAATTCTTGAATTTCCCTTGCAAGCAAAAATGTGCTATTATGTTCTCTCCTGGTCTGTTGGAGCTCAGCTACCAGTTCCTTTCTTTTATAGACACATTAACAAAGAATTGCCTAAATTTAGTAATGCAAAAAACCCCATCCTAATAAAGCCCTTCTATCCATTCGCTAGAAGCTTTAGCATAACCTAATTTTTTCTGACCCGTTGCACAGTGTCAGAATCAATACCTTGAACACTTGAGCTTGAGGCTTCCTTAGTGGTCGGAGTCACAATTGATGAAAAAAAAAATCTTAAAGAAAGATAATGAGATTGCAACTGAAGGTTCTCCTTTTTCAGTTCTTTTTCTCTTTTGATCAATGCATTAACAGAGTAATCAACATGATATACATCACCTTCTAAAGTAGATGGCCCCATATCAACACGAGTAACCTTGTAGTTGGCTTATGTTATCTCATTTTCGTTTAGGTCCTCTTCTAGATCAACAATCTCCAACAATTGATGCCCAGTAGTGGAATCAGTGACAATTCGTGACATCCTCTTAGCCTTTTTGGGCTTTTGGTGACCCTACAGCAACATGACAATTGTGTCTACTTCAATTTTCATTGCAAAAATATTCTTTCTTTTCTTCTCAACTGCTTTCTTTAACCATGTTGGGGAAGATGCCACTAATCCAGTGTCTCTACTTTCAACACTTACATTTTCTTTTCTTTTTTTAGTTGATTGAACAGAAATAGAAGCATCTCGTGGTGGAGAAGGGGGAACTTCAAAGAATGTGGAAAATAATTATCATCAATTATTTGTTGAAAAATACCCTCAAAGTTTGTAGGCACTGGCTTTTCTTGACTAGCCTTTTTCTTAGGTAATTAATTTTAGCTTGGTCCCAATGTCTTCTGGCTTCTCGCCATATCCTCCTAACTGTGAGCCAATTCCAAATGGCCTAATTGACTACTTTCTAGCTGATATATTTATGCCAGAGGCCTGCATAGTCCCTTGCTCTTTTCTCTGTGAAACTCTTTGCTCATGGGGAGAACCTGCACTTTGGTGCCATTTTCCGTTCAACCAGTTTGAAGTTCTTCTCAAAATAGGGGCAAAAAGGACCATTAAGTTTGAAACTTCATCCTCTAACCAATTAATTATGTACAAGGGCTTACCAGCAGGGGCTCGATATTTGGGATCAATGATCACCGAGTCTTCTTGTGCATCTTCTAGAATATTGAAAGAAATACCAAAAGCTTGTATTTTCCTTAGGGTCAATCTCATGAAATTTTTTCTATACACCTCGCTTTCATCTATACAGTCTTCCCCAAAATCTTCAATATCAGGGCAATGTTCATAGCTGCCAACTCCATACAATTTTTGCTTAACATAACCCTTGCTATCAAAATTAGTTCTAATGGGCAAACAATAAGAATTGAATTCATCCAGGGCTTTCTGCACACCCCTAGCAATATTATTACTTTGGCAAGAAAACAAAGGCATGGACAATGGAAAAGCATACCCCTTATTTCCCATGTTTGAATATTTAACATATACAACAACCATCTGCCGACAAACTTCAGGAAAAACTAGGAAATCACTTGGGTAACAGGGCAATTTCAATGGAGCCTTCTCAAAACCTCCAATTCTAAGATAAGTAAATTTTTTGAACTGAATGTAGAAACTTTCAAACCTTAATACCAGAGTAGCCACTTTAGGTGAAACCCAAAGCTCAGGTTTTCCATCAATTTTTCTCACAATTTTTATTAAAAATGTGTCATTGATGTGGCAGAAATTCCTCATTCCAACCTCCTTAATGAGTTGTGGAAAAGTTCTCTACACAGGTGTGTCCGGCGTTGGAGACCTTTGCAGTTTCAACCATGCCCAAACAACCTCTTGACTAGATAGAATGTAAACCAGGTATGAGCACATGTGGAAGGCAACATTTTGCCAAAAATTTATCAATTGCTCATTTAAATGATAACAAATAATCTCAACCCAGTTAATGAATTTATTTTCACTACAAATTAATAGAATAAAATGGCACATCCAAAATTCAAAAGAGTCCAAACATGCATTACCAACCACACGATGTAGCAAGGTGATAGCATCTAAAATTTCATCCTTAAAATGAACCCTTTTAAGCTTTGAGGGCAACTGAAACTTACCCTTTTTCTTGGACTTCAACCAATTCCTTGCAATGGAATTTTTGCACCTTTCCTCATTCATTATGAAAAACTCATCACCAACAGCTACAGACATTTCCTCTACAATTTCCCTCTCTAGAATTCTTAATGCGTGGGAAATCACTTCAGGAGTAATGCTTGCAATGACTAACCCGTCCATAGCTCTAATTTCCTGAGTCTCTAAAATGTAGCCCCTTGCGCATGCAATCACTAGGTCGATGCTTTGTACAGCCTCAGGAAAACCTCCCACATGTTCCAAACCGCTCTACAAAACTTTATCTTCTAGTGTTGTTCTCTCCCTTTGCTCCAGGTGCACCAAAAACTCCTCCAAATTGATGTGCCCAATTTCAGTGTCCCTCATGCCAGACTAGTGATTTTGAATTCCACTTTGCATGAGTGCAAATTCACAGAGATAGAATGTTTGCACTTGAGAAGTACTGGCATTGGCAAAGAACGAGAATGCAGGCTAAATGACCAAGTAAAAATTTTCCACCCACTTATGCTATTATTTTTTATAGGATGTGCGTTAAATGTGGCATTCAATTTCATTTCTCGAAAAGATAGCCTTTAAACCTGCATGCTTTTTGAAATTCTTGGAAAGACAACTCAAGGTTAGTTTGTACATAGCATTCAATGAGATGATGACGCCTTTGAAAGCTAAGACAAGTCCATAATGTCGTATGGTCGCTGAAACTTGGAACCTTAGAACCAAAGTCTAAAGTTTCAAATTTTTCAAAACCTCCAACCCATTGACTACAAAGATGACCAACAAAGACTTGCAACTCAACAAAGTGAACCAAGTTGGGGAATCAAGAAGTTATGAAAATTTAGAACTCTATGACAAGGTTATAAAACTCGTAGGACTAGCAACTAAAGTTAGGAAAAGCACCAAAACCACGACTTTGAGTGATAGTAACCACAACAATGAAACTAACCAAAAATCTATCATTCCAATAATAGATAATCCACTAGCAAACTACTCAGCAAAAGTAGAATAAATTCACACACCATAACTCAAAGACTTGCAACTCAACAAAGTGAACCAAGTCGAGGAATCGAGAAGTTATGAAAATTTAGAACTCCATGATAAGGTTATAAAACTTAGAGGACTAGCGACTAAGCTTGTTTTTCTCCCTTATTTTGAGTCTATTGTCTCTCCAGCTATAACATTTTACATGAATTATTAATGAAATTTGATCAATGCTCTTTCATTAATCTTCTTTGTCATTATGCATTGATGTATGTTTTAATTTTGGCTCTGGTTTAATGAACTAGTTAAAGTACCTTGATTAAAGCATGAATTCATATAAATGTTTAGTGGATCTGATAAGTAGTCATGGAGATTGAGTATTGATGTGTGAATTATAATGCAATTTCACTTAGATTATGGATGCCTAGAATTAAAATCACCTTATAGTTCATATAGTAATTGTGTTAAAAGTAAAACTTGAACATATACTTAGCGATTCATCACTCAACTCAATGCTTAATAACATATTAACAATAGTATTAGTAGCATATACAACAATGAACATCGGTAATCGTCTCATGTGTATCTAGTAGTTGAAACCACTACCAAAAAATTTCTTCAAATGATAAAATAAATAATACAGATAATTGAACATCAACACATTATTGAAGTCTAAATTTGAGCTTTTTTATTGATTATCACATGAAGGAATACATAGAGGCATTGGCAATGCAAAATCTTGCTCAAAGACAACTCTGAACAGAGCTGAGTTGGAACTTGGAAACTCGTATTATCAAAAATTAAATCACTGCATCACCTTTTCTAGCAACTTCCACTCTTCAGGTGGTGGAATTGTCATTTGTTCTAACTAATGTTGTTTGACTTGAAGATTTGTTAACAATTCATGATTCAAATTGGAACTTGTCTTGGATTCTTTAGTCAATTTTGCATTTAGGGTTAGCAATGGTTTGATGGAATCAAATAGTTCACCACATCTAGGTTTTGAGGAAACTGGTCCAAATCAATCTTCCTTGCATCCTCCATCTTCTTTTTGAAATCATTCTTTCCAACGAAATGCTCATTGGTGTCAAAAGCCTTTGGAAAACCAAGCTCTATGAAGTTCCTTACCTTTTCATCCAAGTTATTCATCTTGTCTACAACCAAATGCAAATATCCCTTTGTTTCACACATTCTCAAACACTTTTCAATGATAGATTACAACGTCATTGATGTAGCAAGCTAATTAGTAATCCCTTTTGATTTCAAAACATTGTCACCGATTTTGTAGATTTTTTGTTGAATTTGATTTGCAGATTTCTCTAATGCCAACACATTTTTGTTGTCCACTAAATATTTTTTGAGCTTCTTATGATGTTGACTGATAGCATCAATCAACTAAAACATGTCACACAAATGATCAATCCTCTGCATTATTTCATCCCAGATCTTTTGTTTCATATGCCTCATTGTTTCTCTACAAAATGCAGATAACTTATTTTGACAAGACTTAATTTCATTTTTTGCTTCCATCAGCTCTGACTCCAATCTTTCATTTATTTTTCTCTCCTCCAATTTTTGTTCCCACTGTGCATTTCCATTTGCACTACTTAGTCTTAATTTTTCTGAAGTGGATTTTTCCTCATCATATTTCTTGTTGCTCTCATCTAGCCTTTGCTTTAGTTCATTCACTACAGTCTCATTCTGCTTATCCTCTTTGCTTGTTGATGTAGAGGTAGATTTTTTTTTCTATTTTCTAATTCATTTCTCTTGTTATCTGCTACTTTCCTCTTTGCTTTCTCATTTGCTAGGTCTGCCTGTAACTTTTCAATTTGAGTCTGCAACCCTTTTTCTCTCTATCTTGCTTTAGCAATGATGTGTACAGTAATTCATTGTTCTTCTTTGATACATTAATTTTGTCAATATTTCTTAGTCCAAAAAAATCCAATTGAATATTGTTCACCTAGAATTTAGATCGAGCCATCTGATTTGTTGGTTTATTTTGAACTGTGAGAATAAGAATTGTGTACTCCATGATTTCTTTATTTGTGTCAAATGTGGGTAATACCATGGTTGTTGCAGGATCTGAAGTTACATCAAACACACTCTCCATCAGTTGCTTCTTTTCTTTTTTATTCAAGTATGATTTCTTTTTAAACTCTTCAATGTAATCAAAACCTAGGGATGCATGAACAATGGAATGCATGAATGGCGAAGGAATAGGAGTACTTGCAGTTGCTAATGATATCACAACCAGACTAACTAGCAGTGGGGGAGTGCCTGGAAATAACTCCTTTGTGGTGGATCCACTGGTAGTGTGACTTGGACCTATCAAAATCCTTTGCCTCTTTTGTATGCCTTGATCACCTGGTGTTTTTGTGGTATATTGTATTGTTGTCCTCTTGTGTGTAATTTGTTGTTGTAGCACATGTTGACCACTACTAGTACTACTACCCATACCATCACCACCAGAGGCAATTCTAGTTGCACTAAGCTATCCACCATGTGCATGTCCTAGTTGTGATTGTGTCTAACCATGAGGTTGGGGATTTGAACCTCTAACAAATTGACTTGTATGCCCTTGGTCTACTTTTTCACCTCCAAGCCCAAGGCTAGATTTATCAACTAGTTTTCTATGCTCTACATTTGTTACTATCCAAGGGCCTTGTCTTTGGGACCCCCAAGGACCACCTTCATAACCCATTTTTTCAGCTATGGCTGCTCCTATAATAAATGCTTCTTTTGTGGCCTCACTTAAGCCAAGTTTGAAATTGACATGGCTTTGTTCTTCCCTATCATCATTATATTCATCATCACTTTCTTTATCTTCTTGTTCATCTGGATGCTCTATATTCCACAATTTGCTAAACTCATGATCTTCTTTGTTATCTCCATACTCTGCAAGAACTCTTGGATCACCTAGCTCCTTCCTCATAGGCCAAAAGGCAGTAATTTTTTATCGTGGCCAATTTTTATTTGTAACTTCCTTCTCTAGAGAATTTGGTATTTTTACTCTACTAGATGGTTTATGGATTTTTTCATAAAAATTGTTATACCTCCTAATTGTCTTTCAATGCAATGCCATAATTTCTGCTAACAATTGTTCAAAATAAATACCATTCTCAACAACACTTTTCTCCATTTCTATTTTGACTCCATCCCAAGAATCATTTTTTCTCAAGTTTTCAAGCAAGGGTTTACTTTGATGTTGAATTCTACTTGCAACATTCTTATTAAGCACAATCATTGATTTAATGGTGTCACATGGATCATATTACCAGTGACAAATACCATCAAAATCAAAAAAAATCAAAATATTATGTGCCACACTAAATGCTTTTCTCTCGAATGTGAACCCTCCACATGAAAAAGGTAAAGAAGGAAATAAGGTCTTCTTTTGCTGACCAACAAAGTGTAGTTCATCAGTACTCTGCATCCACCTTACATATTCCAATGCAAAAACCCTTTCCGTCACATGTATTGGAAGTTTGTATGGTTGTACTCCCGATCCATAAAATCTTAGCACAATATATTCTTCCATTAAGTACCAATCAACCAATTGTATTTATTTTCCTTGTTGAATGCAGTTTCTACATGACATAGGCAATCTAGGCATTGGAGTATTTGTAATTGCTTGATGCAATGGAGCCAAAAAGTAGTCTACAAAATGATTGTAGTTCCTTCGAGAATCATTCATCCTTATCTCAGTGGTCCATTCATACACTAGAGCCATTTTCTTTTCCTCGACATTACTATAGGGTTGAATCTGAAGCTTGTTTGTTTGAAACATTCCTCTAAATTTGAATAGAAAAAGATAGCACAAGTAGGCTGTGAACCTAAATGTCTTGGTGGAACCTCCTTTAATCATTAAAAATTGTTTATGCATGGATTCTAAAATGTGATCAATAAAATTATATTTGACATGTGGAACACCATAATGGATATTATACACCATTTCAAGGAGGCTTGCACCCACTTCCAAATTGCTATCCAGTTTGAGGAAAAATGCTAGCATGGAAATAGTAACCTGAACCCATGGTTTAAAAATATCCAAATCATAAGGAGGCTTACAATCACCTTTCAATTTGTTTCTATCCTGAACTATTTTATTTAAGAAAGAATTTTTCTCCATTTCATCCACTGCTTCATAATCACTAGCAATCTTTTCTAGGTCAATGTGGACATTTCCAAATTCTTCGGTTGTAAACCCCAACACTTTTCTAAGTTCTTCTACATTAATGGATAACAATTCTTCTTTGCTATCTTTATTAACAATTGCTTTTTTGTTATCATCATAATTTTGGGCACAGACCATGATAAATTTTGGGCAAGGGAAAAACTCATGTAAAATCATGCACCCTAATCCAGTTACCCATGGTGCACTGATACTATTAACTTGCATTTTCTTTGCAGCCTTATTATGAGATGAAAATCTAAGTTCTAAGGTACACCTACCATAGGTTTTAGGATCATAAATATCATGGTATTCATCAGTGAAACCTGGGGTTTTAAGCAATTTTGCATAATGTATTTTTTATCCGACATTGCTCTAGTGGTACTAGTGTTAAACATGTTGATACAATGTGAAATTGTGAATTCCCTATTAGTCCTCCTTAATTTTTCTTAATTCTTGAGTCTCTTAACCCTAAACCTAAACTTCAAAGTTTGACAAAATAATATTTTAAGAAACGTCAAACAATGAAACGTAGGCAAGAATTCTTTCACTTACCCAAATTTTGATTCTTGAAAATATTCATGTTGAGAGTCATTCAAACTGGGTTACTGGAATGGCTTTGTTGGAAGTGAAACTGTGGAACCCAGAACAAGGTGGTGCACTGTAATGAGAAAACTGAAGACTGAAATCTCCCTGTGTGTTGACCCTCTCACTTAAAAATAAAATCACTTACCAGTAGAAAGTGCTTTTTTTTTAACATTAAAGTGAATGAAACTGAAACGTCTATGTGTTTCTTTCGGACTACACAATTAGTACATGGTTGACAACATTTAAAACAAGCCATTTATGATTTACTCCTGCATTGACAACAAATTCTAAACTGTTGATCTTTGTAAATCTAATGGTTATAGGGTGATTCCAAAGGTTTAAGTTCACAAACCTAGCACTCTATGCATTTCATTCTGGAATGCAACTACAACCATACATCAAATGTTCATCGAACGGTTGAGTAATTTATGATATAAATAATAAACATGCATTTTAAAGTTGCTTTAAACTTTAATGCACTAGGATTGACATCAAGGCCAAGGGGCCAGTAACTTAACATTGCAAAGGACTTAATAAAATGAATTGCAATGTCACATTAATAGCACAACCATTTATTTTATTACAGCTGGATTACATTGTCACATTATTACATAGTACAAGTACAAATGTAAGCACCAAGCTTCTGCTAGACCATTGGTGACAATGTAAATGTAATACAAATGTGTGTTTGAAAATAAATGCATGGGACTTGTCAGGTCAACAATGTGCTCTAAAAATAAATGCATGGGACTTGTTGGGTTAGCCATGGGAAATGAAAATAAATGCATGGGGAATGAGGGGCCAATCAAACTAGGGAAAGGGGATCTATGAAGATACAAAATGTACTTATCCCCTTTGAGAACCAGAGTCATGCATAAGATGAGGGGTTGTAAAATTGCTCCCATCTTCTACTTGCAGCTTCCATGCACTAGGAGAGCACTTATCTCCATCAAAGCTCCTCATCCTAGTTCAAAACCTGTTTGAGAAGTCAGGTGAACCAAATCAGCTTCTTTCCAATTCCACCCATTCTGAACTTGAAGGAAATTGGTCTTTTACTCTATAACTACATAACTGGAGGTAGGAGAATTTAGAGTATCCCCAATAATACCACATCATCTTCTTCCTAAATCCTTATTAACCCTACAAAATGAAAACCCTTATGACAATTTAAACATTGCACTCAATAGTATAGCCTTTAGCCTTCAACAAATGATTTTAGTTGTGCTCACTATCCTTATTTATGGGCCAATAGTGCCACTACTAGCCTGGTCCCTGTGTACACCTCATACATGTCACATGTGAGGTTGGGTATAGTCATAATCATGATTCGCACAAACCAAAAAACCAACTTAATTGATTCGTGTAACTTAAGCCTTACATTTACAAGTTAAATGTTTAATTTGATTGACATATGGACTCTAACAACCTGGCTACATGCAAACTGTACCTCAATCTGACAAGCTATCAATTTTCAAAATCGCCAGCTCAAACGATATGAAATCATTACAAATCTTGTTTCACTAGATCATTAGATTATTGACATCATTATCTACGATTCTACAGTACATCATGTAGTTTTTAATATAAAGCTATCCAATCAATCACTTTGGATGTTCACATGGCATTAATCTGCACCGTTGCCTACAGTACTACAACCACACTTTCTTCAAAAACTAAGATATGGTATTAATGAACAATGAGCCTTGATCTCGCCACGTGTCCGCATCTAACGGTTCTAGTGTAATTTTGGAGGTTTCAATTTGCAAATCTAGTGCTTTAGAGATTTACTTTCAAAATGCAACTACAGTCGTCCATTGAAAATTCATCCAATGGTCGTGGTTATATTGGTTTGCATTGACATCAGACTACATATATGGAATATCCTTCACACATTTGGAAGATTAAGTTTTTAAGCCTTGGTCCTACGTTCTTCCTAGGTGGTCCCTCTTTTAAAACAAACTTTATGCATGTGCATATTTTTGCCACTTAATTTTTTCTATCGCTCATCGCCAAAATCCTTCAACCCATCAGGTTCATGACCATGGTGAGCGATGAGCCTTGATCTAGCCACGTGTCTGCATCTAATGGTTCTAGTGTTATTTTGGAGGTTTCAATTCGCAAATCTAGTGCTTCAGAGATTTACTTATAGAATGAAACTATAGTCGTCCATCAAAAATTCATCCAACGATCATGGTTATATTGATTTGCATTGACATTTTGCCATTGATTTTTTTAATTAGTTTGAGATTATGCTAATTTTCCAAAAAAAATTCTTATGCATTTGAAAATAGGTTTAATTCGCTAATGAATATATATTTTTGGTTTGAAAAAATGTTTTAATCGCCAACAAAATTGTTTTTTTGTTTTGAAAACAGGTTTAATTCGCCAATGGAAATATTATCTAGGTTTGAAAATAGATTTTAATCACCAATGAAAATATTTTATCAGTTTAAAAAAAAATGCAATTCGCCAGGATTTTCCACAGACTTCTATCAATTAGAAAAGATTCGCCAATTAAGATTTTTTTCCTGAAAAACAAAAAAAATTGCCACTAAAATTAATATTTTTATTGGGAAGTATACAAGATTCGCCAGGATTTTACACCTTCGTCGAGGGAGGGTTTCTTAAAGTTATCCCTATTGGAAGAATTATGTCATACCATAATCCTCTCATTCTGGATTGGAAAGATGATACTCCTTCTGGGCCCTTCCCATTAGGTATGAGATCATGTGGGCTACACATCCTAGCTCTTCAAAGATTATATTTCTAGTTGGTGGAACATCCCCATCTAAGGTTCTACTATGTCTAGAGTGATTTAAAAACTCAAAAATATCAAAAACAAAGTAAAAGCCCATGAAATAAGAGGGTCTTTACAGATGTCTTTCACCTTAAGAAAAATATTGCTATTGATCTAAAGGATATTCATGCTAAAATGGAAAATGGTGATGTTAATGAGGGAACCTGCTAGACTAAGAAGGAGCTATGCCTTGACTAGACTAAAGTGTTAAAAAAGGAAGAGATCTTCTAGAAATAGAAGACCATAATCCAATGGCTAAAAGAAGGTGACCATAAATTTGCATTCTTCCATCTATCTACCCTAAAGCACAAGAAGAGGAACTCAATCTCCAAACTTAAGGATGATAACGGGGTTGAGGGTACTATGAATGAACAAATTGGAATGATAATCTCTGAGTATTTTTACTACTCCATGATGGAATCTAATATTAATCATTATACTACATTAGAAGAACAAATATTAGACAACAACCCAGTTTCTTTATCCAACAATGATAATGCCCTCCTTTTAAGGCCTATAACCCAAGAGGAAGTTAGGAATTCAACTTTCAATATGGGGGCCTTTAAAGCTCCTAGCCCAAATGGTTTCTCCTAGCTTTTTTTCAATATTTCTAAGACATTGTTGGAGAAAACATCTTCTTGGTTGCTAAAGATTTCTTCAAATATGGAAAGTTGCTTAAACAAATAAATAACACTTTCATTGCTCTCATTCCTAAAACACCTAATCCCTCAACCATGGCTAATTTCAAGTCCATAAGCCTCTATAACACCATTTATAATATCTTTTCCAAAGTGCTTGCTAATAGGTTCATCTTTTGGAGAAAATGATTTTTCACTATCAAAAAGGTTTTATATGCTAGGTCATCAAATTATAGATGTTGTTTTTTCCACCATGAAATCCTACACTCAATGGATAGGAGTAACACCTATGGTATGGCTTTTAAATTAGACATATCAAAAGCCTATAATAAGGTGTCATGGAAATTCCTCTTTCAAGTCTTAATAAAACTTGGCTTCAACAAGATGCTTCTAAACCTTATTAAGGAATGTGTGTCCATCGTTAAATTCTTGGTCCTTGTCAATGGAGTTCCTAGAGGATTCTTCAGTGCTGAAAGGGATATTAGAAAAGGTGACCCCCTATCTCCCTATTTATTCATAATGGTTATAGGTGTTATGAGTAGGAATATTCTTAAATTGCTTAATGAGGGTTCCCTTAAGGGAATCAAATTTGCCACCTACCCTAACCCCTAAAAAATTTAACAAATTATGGATGGCACAATTCTCTTTGGGAAAGCTTCAATTGTGGAAGCTAGGAAATGGAAGTTGTGTCTCAACAATTATGCTACCATCTCTAGTCAATGCATTAACTATGAGAAAAGTAATATTTATTTTTTTAATACCAGTCTAGTGTTACAAAAAAAATTACTAATATCTTGTGCTTTGGTAATGCTTCCCTTCTTATTGTTTATCTTGGTCTCACTTTCACTATCAAAGATGTTACCCCGTCATTTTGGAATTCAGTGTTGGAAAGGATACAAAAAAACTGGTAGAGTGGAAGGGTAAAATCTTAAGTCATGTGGGAAAACTCCAACTCCTTGCTATTGCGCTGCAAGGCATTCTTGTTTAGTTAGGACTTTTGTTATTTAAGATTCCTAGATATACTACTGATACATTTGAGAGAATCCAAAGGAATTTTTTGTGGTTTAGTATGGAGGAAAATAAAAAATGGCTCTTCTTAATTGGGATATTGTATGTCTTCCTAAGGCCTATGGGAGTCTTGGAATCAAAAAAATCCAATCTACCAATAAAGATCTTATGGCTAAGATTGGTTGGGATCTCCTGTAGAATGAAAAGTACTGGTGTGAAATAATGAAATCCAAGTATTTAACAACATTCAATTTGTTAGAAGTATATCTAATCATGAACATCCTCGTGGGTCTTTGATTTGGAATAATATTCTCAAATCTATGAATTTGTTACTAGAAGGGATAAGATGGAAATTGGGGAATGGCTTCATGATTAATTTTTGGGAGGACCCTTGGGTTATGAATCAACCACTAAACCAATTGGTTTTCAAAAAACTACAAGAACCTGCAACAAATCTCTTTGGTAAGAGGGTTGTTGAAGTTACCTTAGTGGACAACTAGGATCCTAGAAGTGGAAAGAAATAGAAAATTATTGCTATAATAGTCAAGAGTTGATGCAAAAAGATAAAACCCTCCAAAGGACCCTCACATTAACAAGAATCCCTTTATTTCAAAATGAGGATGAGTTTTATTGGGCAAAGTAAAGAAAATGAAAATTCATTGTTAAGTTTGTTTACAGTCTGCTATCATCCAACGACCACTGTGGTGGGATTTGAAACTTATCTGGAACCATCACCCTATCCCCAAGATCAGTTTATTTTGGTGGATTATATCTCACAATAGATTCTTACCTAGGATAACTTAAGGAAGAGAGGCTTTATGATCCCTAGAATATGTGTAATTTATGTAAAAATAAGGAGGAATCAGTGCCTCACTTGTTATTACATTTCCCTTTATTAGAGGAAATCTAGGGCTATGCCCTACAAAATATTGGATTTTGCTAGTCCATGAATGATAGCATTAAAGGCCTTGTTGAAAATTGGATTTGTCCTTATACTTATCCTCTTGTTATGAAACTATGGAGTTAGATTCCCCTCAACATCTGTTGGAGTATTTGGAAAGAAAGGAATAAAAGGGTAATTCTGAAATAAAGAAAATAATGCCAAGGAGGTGTTTGGGTCTTGCTCCAAACTATTAGTTGAGAATATTTCCCCTTGCAACTAGAAACTTATGAGCTTCCCTCCTACAAATTATAACTCCAATGTAGCTCTTAGATGGGCTTTACACTTGGATCCTGACAAATTTGACAACTCTAAAATGTTAGCTTGGTAGAATACTAGATAAAAACCACCCCCTCTTGGTTGGACTGAACTCAAATTTGATGGGGTTGCTAAAGGAAACCCAGGTTTGGCTAGTGGTGGTGGTACTATCAAGAGCTCTAATGAAAAATTATTGTTGGTTTCTCTGAGGATCTAGGGGAGCAATCTTCTAATGCAATTGAAGCATTGGCGATGTTGTGAGGAGTCAAGATTACTCTATCTCTAGGGATAAAGAAATTACAGGTTGAAGGTGACTCCAAGCTTATCATTGAAGTTGTGAAAAGTAAAGTGAAGGTAGGATGGGCTATCACTGACATTATAAATGATATCCAAAATATTCTACTAGGTTTTGATAGATTCACTATATCTCATACTTACAGGGAAGGAAACATTTTGTTGATGCAATAGCCAATATGGGAACTACATTAGACTCAATTAGATGTTGGAGGCACAACTTAAGTCTCTTGATGAATGTTAGAGGTATCCTCTTTGAAGATCAATATAATATCATTCTAAATGTCGAGGATATATAATAAAATCATAATTTTTGAATATATAACCTTAAATATTCTTGGTAAAAACTCCCTGCCCAATGATTTTCCTCTTGGTTCTTGGCACTTTTGGGACATTGATAGAAGTATGAAGAGGAGGGATTTAAGTGTTTATAATAATGATGTGAATATGGTTAGGTTGGGTTCGAGTGGAAGATCTTGCCAACCCATAACCCCCTTGAGCATAGTTTCTCATAGTTTTTCATAACCCTTAATCTGTGTGTTATGTTGACGATAGGGTTAAGTTGGAATGATAAAAAGGTGAGGGCCAAAGTCTCGAGCCATATAATCATGGTTATGGACTTAAAATATGAAATATTTCTCATGAAAAGGAACTTGACAACCAAGATAGCTTATACTAATTCAAAAATGTGCCTCAACCCCTTTGAACAATGGATTAAGACCTTTAGCACAAGGTATTTTATTATCCAACCTAAAAGTGATGTCAAAAGGATGAACTTGACAAATATTTTAATAGATTGGATTTACTCAAGGATTCCCCTTATCTTTGGCATGATTATCCATTTAATGGCCCATCCTTCATCTTTTTGGCAATCTAGAAGACCATTTCTAGAAACCTCCTTCACAAGTTTCCAAAAGTCATTCCAGCCTTTCTTGCCTAAACCTTTGTAGTGGAAATCTCCTACAGTGCCACCAATAATATTTTTAACACATCATGGGATGAGAGCATCTATGGATAAAGCCTAGATCCTAAAAGGAATTTCATAATGATGCTTTACTTTGGCACATCTGTGTCGAAGGAGGATTGGTGTCACTTACAGAGAGTCTGAGCATACATGATGCAAACATTTCTATTCAATTTTTCAGTTCCTAGAACAAGAGGCATATCAAAATGGGTAGAAAATCATTTGAAGTTAGTGAAGAAGTAATAATGCAAGCTACAAGACTACCTTTTAGTGGTCATAAACTAAAAATACACAAGGTAGTGTAGGACTTAGAGAATATGAACCTGTTCTTCAAAGATGGTGAAACTCCTATCAAATTGCATGCTGGCTACGATTGAGACAAACTTACTAACCCATGGGACAAGGCATGCTTCATTTTTATGAAATATATTACTTTAGAGGGTCTATTTAAATATTACTATTTCTATCATCTCCACCTTTTAAACCAATTTAGAAATAAGGTGCTCATTAGCTTCCCTTTCTATTTTCTATCTTTTGCTTGAGATTTTTGTGAAAGAAGCCATTGAAATAACAATTAAAAACCCTAGTAACAAACAACCCATTCCAATCCACCAAGCGCTCATACTCAAACTATCATTTCCATATGGCCCTATTCCCTCCCAAACCCATTAGGGTCTTCCTGGGTGAAGAACCCCCTATTGACTCTTTGCCCTCAAGAAACCCCCAAAACCCTCAAGTTGAAGAGTCTGTCAAGTCTCATTCAAAAGGGAAGGTTTGTCTACAAAGAATGTCACCCTTGGCTTGAAATTAAAGTCCCAAAAATTGCAACCGAAGTCAAAACCCTTGAAAACTCTAAGCTGAAAACTATTGTTGATAACCTATGTGAGCTTAAACACACTCACCACAAACCTCCTAGTAAAAGGATTAACACAAAATTGAAAGACTCACCCAATAAAAAGAAGAAGCCCAAGAATAACTTCTTCATGGAAGAGGCTACTTTTTAGGATGATGAGGAAGAATATAACAATAAGAATATGGACAAAGAAGGGTGCAAAAGAGAACCCAACACAACTAAAGATGTAGACTATACTAACCTTGATGTTTGAAGAAATCTCACAAATCGGCGAGTAAATAGGTTCCTTACATAACAATGGATGAAATATCTAGTGATGAGTTGGAACATGATAAGGATGAGGATGGTAGCAACAAAGAGGATAATATTGAGGACATTGAGGAGGATATTGAAGGCCCAAGCTTGTTTCCAAAATTTAATTGAATCATGCTTCAAGATGTAAAGTACCTTACTCCTACCAAGGAACACAACAAAGATAACTGCCCCAATTTTGTGAAGATGATATAGGATTTCATTGCATTGTTGGATAGGGTGGAAAACCTAGAGAGGAAACTTAATGACTTATCCTGCTTTAGCCTAAAGTTCATTCACCACTCAGTTGCTACTCTTGGTTCAGTCCTCCAGGAAGAAATAAAGAAGCATAAGAAGACCACATAACCCAGTTCAAGCTATTAGAAACAAGATGTTTTTAAATTATTTGTGGTTGAATGGGAAAATCTTCCTAATTAGGATGTTTTTATATGTTTTATGCTTTAATTTCAAAAACTATACTCTAGTGATGTTTAGTTCTAGTTTTTTGTCACTGGCCAGTGGCCTTTGACCCTATTCTCTTTTTCTTTAACACTCTTCCCTCTAGTGACTTTTGTGTTTGGGTACAAGGCCTTGTAAATGTTACTTATTTTATCAAAAGCATATCCTTTTGCCTATAATTTCATGTTAAACTGATATTGGCATTTTGTTTGATTTTCTTGGCTCTATTTTCAATGACCTCATGGTTGTCTAAGTGATTTTTGAAGATTGATCTCAAGAGTGGATACCATTAGATTAGGATCTAAGAAGGGTATAAAATTATTATCTTGCATTTAGAATGAAACAAGGCTTGTATGAATGACTGGTGATGTTTTGGTTGATCAACATACTAAACACATTCATAAGATTGTTGAATAAAGTTTTGAATCCATTTATAGACCAATTTTTGGTTGTATGCTTGTATAATTTTTTTAGTGTCTGACAAGACTAGGGAGGATTATCTTGCACACCTACAATACATCTTCATGCACTTGAGTGAAAAATTATGTGTGAATTTGAAGAAGTACAATTTCATGAAGAAGGAGTTGACATGCTTGGGGTTGATTATATCTCAATATGGATTATATACATATCTTAAGAAATTATGCATAATTTTTTGGTGTTCATAACCAAAGAGTACAATAGATTTTCATCATTTCTATGGGTTGACAATATCCCATTGGAAGTTGATCAAGAACTTTAATGGTATATGTGTACCCTCAACACACTATATGTAGAAAAGTACATTCAAATATATGGTTATTGTTATGAAGAATTTTGAACTCCCAAAGAAGTTAACAAAGAATCTAGTGCTTGCACTTTTAGATTTTTCAAAACAAAAAGTTGATTGTAATGTTAGTGGAAAAGAAGTTGGTGTAATCATGAGCCAATAGGGTATATCAATAAAATATTTTAGTTAAAATTGAATAAATCTAGGAAATAAAATATTTTTCTATGACCAAGAATTTTATGTCAATTCAAGATTTGTGCAAGTGAAGGCATTACTTAACACCAAAAGAATTTGTGTTGCACACTCATCACAAGGAACTAATTTTTATCAATAATTAAAAGAAGTTGAACCAATGACATATGAGATGGGTGGAATATTTTTAGGGTTAATGTTTTATGATGAATCATAGAGTTAGTGCAATCAATAAAGTTGTAAATGCCTTACGTAGGAGACAACCATTATTTTCCATGATGATTATGATGAGCACACGCTTATACTGAGAGGGGGGTGAATTAGTGTAATACAAAATTTTACCTTTTACAACTTATCAACCATAATAATATCAATTGCATAATATCATTCACATAATATTTAACAATTATGCAACACAAGAAGAACACATGATTTATGTGGAAACCCTTACAGGAAAAAACCACAACAAAATATTGCTTTTATAATATAAATCTCTTTTACAATATGTGTAGGAATCAACCTACAGGAGACACCAATCCCCTCTTATACAATTTGTGAGCACCAACCCATTAGAGACACCAATCCCCACAATTGAGCACCGACTCAGCAAGAGACACCAATCTCTTCTATATTTGCATTAACTCCTCTTCTAATATGCAAATATATAGGTGTTAGATATATCCTTCTTTTCTTACTCAACTTCTACACACTTCAAATTTATTTCACAAACCTTTTTAATAGATTCATGAAGGAAGGTGACTTGATGAAGATACACATCTATTAATTAAGAGTTACTACTTTTGTTGCTTGTTATACCCATTCATAACTAATTCAAATGAAATCACTCCTTTATTCAATTTCATACCTTCCTTAAAATAATTTTTTCTCTACTTCCGCCTTACAACATGTAATAGTTGCTTGTCTTAATTCATCACATGTTATTACAAATTATTCCATCTATATATACTTTTCTTTGAGTGAAAAATGATTAGGGTCAACCAAATTTAAAATTTTATTAAATCTTTCAAGGATGACAACCATGCCAAAGGAGTCGACTTATATAATATATTTAATTCAAGTATAGTCTTTTAACTTCAAATCTTGGTGTCATACAATATATTTTTATAGATGAAGTCAACCATGATCTTCTTCTTGGTGAAACGATATATGGCCTTTGGCCTATACCGATTTATGTCTTCAACCTTAGACATCAATCTCATTTGACATCAATGACAGTCTTCTAAAAATCCCATTTATATATCAATGATTTAATAATCTTGGATAGCTAATCCATTCTTGGCATAAATGCCACCATTTGTAACAATCTTCTATATGCATTTGACATAAATGACAACTTTTTTTTATAAATTATAAAACTAGAAGTCATGGAAGGAATGAAGGATTTGTATGACATAAATCTACATTTTTTAGATGCATGATGTGAATGAATAGAGCCTTGGCCCAATAAAAAATGGATCATATATATGCATATTTCTTTGTATTGGAGGAACACTTATTTAGGATACAACAATTATGTGTTTTGTATAATTTAATTAAACACAATCTCATTCAATAATTACACAATGGTTAAGTTCTCATATTGCATTTTATCACATTTAAGACATAGGTCATGCTAGAGGAAATATATTATTAGTTGAGATTATGTAGGGATGTGAAAATATTTAAAAAATGTATATAAATTATTTGGTTGGAAAGGAAATAACTAAAAATATAGTATTATATAAGTCATGCCCAACCAAATAAAGCTCAAACAAAACTATCTATGGATTTTTATGATTAGATTGCTAGGCACTGAAAAAGGCACTGTTTCTATCTTCATAGTTGTTAATATATATTTTAAAATGACACATTTCATTCCTTTTCAAAAGTATAATGATGCATGTCTAGGATAATCTATTCATTTTTCAATGAGATCATTTTTCTATAGCATATCACTTTTGATAGGGATATAGGGCCTCTCAATCATGTTTAGTGCACATTGTGGAAGAAGTTGGGCACATAATAGAATAAAAATTATGCACACCATTAACAATTTGGTGGTTAAATAGAACTTGTTAATACAAGTCTTGGTAATCTTCTAATATGTTTAGTGGGAGAAAAACCTACACAGTTGGATTTTGTGTTGGCATAAGTAGAGTTCATATACATAAATTCAGTAAACAAGTCTATAGGGAAAATACTATTCCAAGTGATGTATGGAACATATCTAAAGGGTTTCATAGACTTAATGAAGATTGAAGGTGATACATGTATCAATGTAGAAGCATAAGACATTGGAACACATGAAGGAAGTTCATGCACAAGTCAAAATCCAAGTAGAGGAGATCATTATTAAATTTAAAATGATTAGAAATGAGCATCGAAAAGAGAAGAATTACTTGAAAATCGAGTTAGTCACAACACATTTGGGATCCCATGTGAAACATATAATAAATTAAAACCTAAGAAAATTGGTCCTTACAATACTTAACACAAATATTTATAAAATACATCTAAAATTAAGTTGCCAAAATGGATGGATATCTCATTGACATTTTTTTTGTATATTCTTATCATGTGCATGGTTTTGAAGAAAACATGTGATTGCAAGAAGAAGTGGATTGGAGATTACTCATCATAGAAAGTTAATTGGATGAAATTACATAAATGAAGCTCCAACCTCATACACATCTTGCATAGTAATGAGTACAAAGAACATCTTATTTATTGGAAAGGTAGAGAACCATAAGAAGAATCATGGATTTCTAAGTAGTAGAAGTAAATTAATTTGGGTGGCTTATTCAATCATCCACACATTCTTAAATTAGATCACACAACTTGAATTTCAATCACCCAAGGTCTTTGATGTAGAAGCATCTTAGGGTTTGTGTAATCACATCACCCAAGATATGTTTGATGTGCAAAGCTTCTAGACATGTGTATATATTTTATTTTCTTTATGTTTTATGTGTCAATTTATGGTCATACATGTGTGGTGTGGTTCATAGGTGCTTTTGGGGTGAAATATGTTCACATGTATTAAATTCAAAAAAGTGTACACATAGTTTCCCATCCACACATACACAATCTTAAGAAGGTACTTGCAAACACAATTTGGTTCTACACACTTGTAGTTTTTATGTGTATATATAGTGACATGTTAATATATAGTGAATTACCAACCAATAAATCATATTATGATGCTAACCAGTGGCAATGGCTAAAATTAAAAGAGAAGTGCATTGGAAGTTGAAGTGGTTGTATGTGAAGATGATCATGATAACAATTTTTGCACTTGGAAAATGTACCAAGTGTTGATATTGCATTTTTCCAATGCTATATATGCACCTAATGGGAAGACAAAGGGTTGGAATTTTCCTCCCTTTTGTCTTTTTGGTTCTCACACCCCCTCATCCCCTCCTCTTTTTTAACTAGCCTAGTTTGCTAATAACCATTCATTTCTCTTCTTTTTCTTTCTACTTCCTTACAATGGTTCATGGAGTTTGATCCAAAATTTAAACCTCACACAACCAAAACCAAAAATAATTCATACTATTGAACACATAATTAGCATTAACAATTGACATCACTAGTTTGTGTGCAAAAGTAGATGACTTATACACACTCTTAGTATGTTAACAATGCCATAAGAGGAATAGTGAGTTCAAATTGATAGTCAAACTTGAGTTTGACATAGTATAACGAGTCTCTAAGGTTTTCTTTGTAATCTCCTTGAGAGTGGGTAATTTCTAATGATCAAAAGATTATTTTTCTAAAACATCTTGCTTTGTCTTCTGTGTGTTGATTATTTGGTTCTTCATTTGACTCATTTTTGACACCACATCATCAAGTCACCAAGGTTATTTGGTCAAGAAAAATAATGGAAAAAATCAACAAAATTGACCCTATGACAATATTGATAAATGACATGACATGATCTAACTAGGTATAGAATAAGGAAAATAATAAAAATGAGATAAGTCAAGCTTTAGTGGGAATCCACTCAATGGTAAGAAATCAAAACATAAAATGACTATGAATCACAAAATTGGCATTGACGAATAAACAACTTTACCATAGTTTCTATTACTTAGGCATACTTAAAATGCACTTGACCAAATCTTATCTTCCATGTTGCCACACAATGGTGACACTAACCTCTCCAATGATACTCTCCCTCCATTTAAGGACACAACTTTGCAAAACAAGATATGCTAAAATGTCAAAATATAATTGATAGATTACAAAATTAAATTGAAACATTTAATTTCAAAACAAACTAATGAAAAACATAAATATCTAAGTATAAAATTTATATAAATGGTAAACAATCTATAATTTATTAATCATGACAAAATCAAATAATTTAACATTAAATATCATTATAAATAGATAACCAAGCACATAATTCAAAATAAACATTCTAAAATCACATAACCATTATTGAAACACAATTAAATATTAAATCAAATACAATTGATTATCATTTAACACTTATTTCAAAAGTCACATTATTCATTTAATTGTTGTATTAATTTTAATATTTATTACAATATTAAATATCAATCTCAATTTTAATTTTAAACTTTATTAATTAATTATTCTAAATAAATTTTGGTGAGAAGTCTAGGTTTTAAGTTTGTTGGACGTATGACTACATTCAATAATTATTGCTGAAAATTACAATTAATTTAGGAGACCATATCACATGAAACAATTTTTTTTGAATAGACCATAAATTTTTTACAAGATCACAACAAAATATATATCGAATCTATAATATATTTTTTTAAAATAAAATATATTTTTATATTTGAAAGACAACTCTACATAAATAACCATCACAAAATTAACTTGATAAATTTTGAAATTTAAATCCCTAATAAAAACCTTTTTTTTTTTAAGGAGGGTTTTATATCAAACCTAGATTCGTTTTAGCTACCTGATATGGTAGCACAAGCCATAGGCTAAATCTCTTTGGCTAAAAGGCAAGGATCGATGGGTATCCATTTCGCCAAATTCACCCAAGGCATAATCCCGACCTCATCCTGTATGATGTTGGAGCCTTGTACTTAGCCAAACTTGATCCATAGTGGGCTCATTCAAAACCATTCAACTTCACCAACAAATCAAAGATCCATTGACAAAAAACATATTTTCATTACAATTCCATTTCAAAACTTTAAAATACTTCAAAGAAAATAAAGGTAACACATTAAAGGAAAAAATAAAAATAATGGAATTTCCATATGAACCTAAATGTGTTGTGTTAGCATTCCTTGACAAGACATTACCTAAGAACAAAACTAAGGACAAACTCCCTTAAAGCTAAATTCGTACAGTCTCTAACTCTGGCGAATAAATCTTAAAATTGTCCTCCTCACATTTAGGGATATAAATGTGTTAAAAAGCCTTTTAGCTTTTCCAGTCGAATATGTTAGATTTTGCGAATATAATCATACCTAGCGTATGAAAAAAATCCTTTGGCTTCAATTTCTCTGGGACCTAACATTCTAAAAAAAACTTGCTTTACAAGGGTAATAATTTGCTTAAAAGTGTTAAATAAAAGATTATTTAATTTACAACATAACCTGGAATATTCAGATTCAGGCAGGAATCCAAAAGCTATTACCCAAGCCGAATCTCTAGGGCTACTAGAGGCTCGGCATCAGACCCGGATAGGTCTGGCTAGGACCAAATATACCCTCAAAATCTCTGGTTCACACTCTACTTACCTACTATTCTCATTGATTTCATCGAACCTCACCAGTGTGAATAATTAATTTTGAATTTTAAAAAAAATATTTTTCTGTGGGCAATGCAATCGTAGAACTCAGGATCATAAGCAGTGTAGGTGCAAATGTAATTTGTTTTGAAGCAAATCCCCCAAATATCAGTTTTTAAGCGTAGCGAAGGAATCAAAAAAATTTCAAGCAGTGGGTGATCTGGTGGAGTGAAATATATGATTTGGGTGTGTGTATTTTTTTGCAGGAACCAGGAGAATGGCCGGAGGAGGCAAGCCTGATGGGAAAGGTGATGGCATTGTTGCCAAGACAGCTGGATTTGCCATCTTTGCAGGGATTGCAGCAAGCATTTTTAAGGCTTTTAAGCCTAATAAACCTGCAGATGAATCCTCTTATTCAGTTGATATTGCAGTGGATCAGGTAACATGATTCAGCTTTCAAAAAAATGAAAAAATACATGTATATATTATCTGTACAATATATTTCCTCTAATGCTTAGAACGCATAGAGACAAACAGGTCTATAACATACATATATACATGCTAGATGGGTTCTAAAATTTTGGAATGTTGGAGGGTTGTTTGTTGAGTCTTCACACACACAGATAATGGGCCTTTGGTATACACATACCAATGGTAGATGCCTATTTTTCTTAAATGGGTCTTATAATTATATATGCCTCATTACATTTTTCCAAAAATCATAGAACCCATTTAAGGTTAACAGGTGTATGACACATATACACACCAGTGCCAATGCCAGGGGGTTGTTTACTTCATATGGTACCATAACGCATCTGGAGCGAAGATAGACAGGCTTCTCACATGTATATAACAATGCTAGAACTACCCTGCTTATCTTGGATGGGTCTTATAATTTTGGGATGCTATAGGGTTTTTAAATCATCGATGGGTTCGATGATTTTGGAATGCCAGAGACCTCTTTGTTTTAGACGGATCCTCCAATTTTGTAAAAATTGTAATATGGGTTCTATAATCAATTTACGAGGAGCTCAAATTCCGAAGCCTGTTAATCTTAGGAAGGTTCTTTGATTTTGAAAAAAAATGTAGTGTACCAATGCCGAAGCTCTATTTATCATAGATGGGCCTTATCATTTTGGGAAAAATGTTATGGGGATTATGTTTACATGCTAGCACCAGTCGCAGGGATGTTTATGTTAAGTTTACTCTATAATTTTGAGAAAAAAAAGTAATATGCCTCATATTTACACGCCTGGAAAATTCCCGAGGCCTGTTAATATTAGAGGGTCTCTTATAATTTTGTGAAAAATGTAATGTGGGTCTTAGATTTGTTCTGTAATTTGCGAAAAAAGAAAAGGTAATATACTTTCTATTTACTTACCAATTACCATCACCAATGTGAGAGGCCTGTTCATCCTAGAGGAGGGTCCTCTACTTTTGTGCAAATGTGATTTTGGCTCTAACTTTATATTTGCTGTTTTAACTTATATTAATTTATTAATTGGTATTCGCACCGTATGGCACACTAACACCAGTGCCAGATGCCTGTTTAGTCTATCTTTAGGAAAATGTAATGTGGGTTTTATTTATCTATTGACCTTTGCATCTCTTGGCACACTCCCCTCCTATGTATTTGTCTGTATTTTAATTTGAGTTTCTAAGTCGCATCCTTTCATATTTCACTTGAACACGTTTAGTTTCTTAAATTGGTCCTTTGTTTCATAGGAAAATGTAATGTGAATTATATTTGGTGTTCTGAGATGAGATTCTGGTTTTTTCTTAGGCATTGGCATTGTCTTAAAGATAGAAATTGTGTTTCTATCTCTGTAATGGCAAATTCAATTGTTTGTTTACATTGCCACCAATGGCAGAGGCTGCTAATCTTAGTTTGGTTCTATTATTTTAAGAAAATTTGAGGTTAATTTTGTTCAGTTTCAACATGTGACGTGGGTTTTGCTCGTCCATTGCCACCTGGTTATCATTAATTTGGTTCTTAATTTTTCTTCTCTCACGGGTATGTCTCATAAGGCATTGGAAATACACCATCAAAGCTTAGATCACATCACTAGACGAATAAGATATATGTGAAGGGTTTCGATTATCCCAATTTGTGCGAGGGACTTACCTGAATGCATGAGAATTCCCTGTAACGTTTAGACTTTAGAGTCTAGACTACCATTCGGCTAGAAGCTATATCTATGGTGATTACTGATTATATTAGGTAGAATTCGCTTGAGAATTAGACCTAAGCTTGTTTGGGTATGGTCCGACACCGATGCTTCAAGATGGTCAGAATGCCCAACAGAGTTTGACCTTGAGTTATCCTTGTAGGAATTGCTCGTCATTCTTTAATTCTGAGAAATATAATGCATATTATATTTATTTTTTAAGTTAGGATCTGGTTTCTTATGCATGCACTGCCATTTACACTTGGACACAGCAACATTGATGCTAGAGACCTCTTTATCTTAGATTGGTTCTATAGATTTTTGGGAATGAGATGTGATTTCTACTTTTTTCATCGGGATGGGATCCTGGTTTGTATTTATGCATTGACATTTTTACTTCGGCACAACAAGGTAATGGATCAATGGCTTTTGGATATGGGATGAGGGCTCTATTTATTTCTCGAAGATTCGATTTTTTTGTTTTTAACATATGCATTTGGATACAGGTGACTACAGAGGAGGCTGTGAAAGAAGCAGGCAGATTTGGCTTTAACAAGGGGGGTGGCAAGAAGAGACCACCCCAAACCATTGAAATATTCAAAGGAGACACTCTATGGGGTCTATCTCAGAAGTATGGGGTAAGTCCTTGTGCTTCTTGCAACATTGAAGAATAGAAAACACACTCCTTTAGAAGAGAATGATTGACTGCTACCTACCCTTAAGATAAGTTAGGCATTTTGTTTGGTTAATTTTCAACCTGTAGACTGCTCCTTACAATAGGGTGGAAGGTCTTAGCATGATATTCCTGTGTAAACTCTTCATGGTGGATAACAATGCCTTTATAATTTATATTGATTACTAGGGAGGTGTCCCATATATCAATTAAACTGGACCTTTGTCAGTTTGAGTTTAAAGTCAGCATGGTTTTCAGCATAGTTGAACAATTTTTTTAACCGCGTAATACTGTTTTTCGTTCATTTCCGATTGGTAGATTCAGGAAAGTCAATATTTGGCTTGAAGAGCTGCATGAATGAGAGTATCTAGTCATGTTCAAGCTGTCTAATCCATCTAGATTTTGATATATAATTCTGAATGTTTGTATGTAGAACTGCTTTTCAGGTGGGATGAGTTTCAAATGCATTTAAAAAATTAAGTAGCATTTATGAACAGGAGAGCGTAGGAGTTTTGGCCAAAACCAGATCTCTATGAAATTGAGTAAAAAATGCAGGTGCTTTGACTCTTCATCGCTGAGTTGGAATATGTTTCATTTGACCTTATTTTATTTCAATTCATCTCCCATTTACTGCTCAAGTTCTCCTGGTGTATGTGGGTTGTGTTGGTCATTTACAAAGTAACTGGATTGAGCTTAAATGCCAATACTGAGGGTTACTATTTATATCAAGTTCACCCAGAACTGGCAACCGGCATCTTCTGTTTGGGTGTGCAGATTTATATGCTGTTTTTTCCCAATTTCAACACTTTAACATATCTACCAGAGTAGCATATCGATCAGAGATTTGAACCAAGGCTTCACCATGAAAATATCAATGACTCACCACTTGATCTCATTCCACAAGATAAGTACTGTATTTGATATTCCACCTTATTTTACATCAATTCCTGGCACACTTACCATTCGAGCTGTCTCAATGCCCAAGGTTTGTGTCATCATTTGCCAGCTAGCTATATTTGTTTCCCCACCTTATTTTAGACCAAAATTCGGCCCATTTGCGATTCAAGGATTTTTAAGCCATATGGTTCATTAACTTATGAATTTGGGGTTGTTAGTCTACAGTCTCCATCATGTAGGTCTAGTCTAACGTCTCTGATTGGCTGGTCTAATGCAGGTTTCAGTTGATCAAATCAAAGCTGCAAATGGATACACTGATGACACTATATATGCTGGAGAGAAAATCATAATTCCGTGAGAAGGTTATTTGAGTTCAGATTATATGCAAAAGCTTGTACTGCAGATTTTTATCGAATGTGTGTGTAGTCTGTACAATAATTCTGTCTCCCAGTATCCTTTAGATATTAAGGTACATTGTTTTGAATGTTGAAAGTGAATAAACTGCTTGGTAGTGAGTTTGTCACACAAGTGTAAGGAAACATGTGATAAGCTAGTCAGATATCTAGTTCTTGTATCGTATAGGTTTCTTGTCAAGCTGTCATTCAGGGGTTTCTATCTTGTGTCCTACTGGTGTCTTATTTATGTATCCTGAATATCTTTTAATAGATACAAAGTCAATGCTTTTATGTCACCCACCTTTTGGACAATTGAGCTTCCTGATAAATGCCATTGATGTCTAATATTGCAAAGCTATTCTGCATCACATATAACCCTATCTTTGAAATGAACAATCATTTTGAGTAAAATGGTTGTTACAAATGCCACTTGGGATCAAGAAACAGGAGAGATCTTGTTTTTTTTATGTATTTATAATTTGGTGTGTCTGTGTTGGGTCATTATAAAATGCCAATTTTCAGGAATCAGATGTGTGCCAATATTGAGTCAATCTTTGCTATGCTAATATTGTTTATTCTTATTTCCAGCTGCTTATCACAGAGAACACCAATTTTCAGGTTTGTCTTTTGTCCAAAAAACTGAAGTAATTTATTTGCATTTGAAATGGCATGATAAGGATGTACGTGCAAGTTAATACTCTAAAATGTCTGCACCATTGCACCATTGAATATTTATAGAATAGTAAGCACCTTATGATTGTTACTGAAATTTATAGCAAATTTGAATAGGGAGATTTTATCTAGATTCTAATCTAATTTGCAAGGCGTTAAGGTGATCAAAGAATTTTCCTAAGCACCAAAACAAGAGCCATAGTTTCTCTGGTCCCATAATAAATAACATATGTTTACCAAAAATGTCATCCAAATCTTGGCCATGTTGGCAACAATAGCGGTGGACCTGCATGGAAGATAATCAAATGTAAACGTTGCTTATCTGTTAAAATTGTTCTAATTTATGCTGACAACTTTCCCAACATCTACACTGCAGAGTTGTAAGATGCAAGTATGAATCCCGTCTTATGCAGTTCAGAATGTTTTGTATAACATACCTGATATTCAGTACTTAATATTTTGTGTTGTAAGATACTTCTAGTGGGTTCATTTGTGGCTACAAAATTTTGATTTGGACGTTTCAGCATCTGAAGTATATTTGAGAAAACAAAGAATGAAAATGCCAATTCATTTGCATTTTGGCATTTATCATATCAGGCGGTTGACTGAAATGAGTATGTACTGACCTCAATAAATGAATTTTAAACTTAATTTAATTATATCAAGCCCTGCTTTTAAAATTTTAGTGCCGTTGAGGAAAATCAACATATCACCAATTTTACCTGCCAATGCGGTTGGTCTGGATGGGCTGAAAGAGCCCAATGGAACTACACTGCATAATGAAATCGAGGATTAGCAGGAGAGGAAGGAATATTTAAAAATGTGATAGACAATCTTTGTTAACGTTTTCAGACCTTTCGAGAACAATACAAACAATAATTCAGAAGCAATGACTCACTTAGAAGAAATATGACTTGCTAAGGAAAATGAATGGCAAAAATAAAATTTCAGAAGGGGAGTCAATATGAAAGGATAGTGAAATGATTGGAAAATAAACTAATTCATGTAGGGAAAAGTAGATGGAAACTAAGAATTTAGAGGTCGCATACTAAAATATGAAGACGACAGGAAATGTAATGACTGATGTAGTGCGCCATTTACAGGAAGGAGAGGCTAGGTCAGATGATTTATGTCGGTTCTTTTACCTCCATGGCATCAGTGCTAATATCAGAATAATGGGATAAAGTGGGAGATAATGACCTTCATAAAAAATTATAAATTTCGATTTAAAGAGGAAAGACTCGTGGATTTTAAAAAGCTTTATGCACTGTCTTTTCACGTCTGAATGAAAAAGAGGAAAATGCTAAAAGAAAAAAAGAGTCGTGGATAAATGATATAAGCACACTAAAGCAATTGAGATATGCTTGGAGCTAAAGATGTGGATTTATCTATATCTGGATAACTAGATTTTTCAATTTGATTTTTGAAATTTGTATCATATTTTTTCTCTAATCTAATTAGTGAACATGATCTGGGAGTTTTAAACTTAGATCATGTTCTTTTTTCACAGTTTTTGTAGTCAGTATCAACTTATGGTTGGTATCTCAGCGAGCAAATTTTGAAATCTAGAGTTTCTTAATTCTAGGAACCTTAAAAAAACATAAACATTCTGTTCTCTTTCTGCTATTCATCCTGATGATGGATCATAGAGTATGATCTGAAATGTTGATTCAAAAAACTACACACAGTTTCAATCCAGAAATCGGCTCTCTAAGATATTGATATAGTTTAATGGATATTCAAACTAAAATGCCAAGCCCCTATATTTTGCAGTCTTGCCAAGCCCTTTTGGTATGTTAAATTAGGAAGTAGTGTTTATGGCAGAAAAAATAGTGTTTTTCAGACTTGCTTCTTGGGAACCATGGAGATTGACTCCGTACTTATTTCATATGGTCATATCCTACTTTGTTGGAATCAAATTGAACCAGACTCCAATGTTGCTGGCAGGGCGACTAACATATGATTAATACCATTGACCAATTTTACTTGGATTATATGAAGGTTCCACTGTTCAAAGATTTTAATATAGACCATAACGACTCTCCTTAATTATTATTGAGATCGTTGTCATCTTGCTTGCACCCCCACACAAATTTCATGGTGACAAGTACTGAATTCTCATGTTACATCTGTGCCAAACTTGTTAGCTTCAAAAGTGGATCTTTTGTGCAAGTTATATCCCCAATTCTCATGGCATTTGGAATCTTCAGAGAAGTGCAATGCACAAGCATTTGATATATTTTCTATTATACAGACAATTGATAGTGTTTTTGGATGTGAGTTTCAATGTTTTTGCCATTCATCCCCACCAATGCAATCGACTTAACTTAGGTCACATTATCCCCATCATTGTCGTTGTACTCTTAACAAATGCCACATTAGCCTCCTCTTGAATGTGGAAGCGTGTAAATTATTCACCTAATTATGTTAAAGAAGCTATTCACTAACATTTCACACAACCTACCTCACGATAGCTCTACTTTGGTGTCAAATGTCATTTCATATTAGACATCTTACTACCTCCTACAAAGCTACTACCTTACCCACAAAGCATATTTTTGTTGTTGACTAGCACAGTTTGAATGGTGAATTTCATATTGCTTCTATTTTTCAAATAAAAACAATCTCATGAATATTTATTAATCAGTTTTAGAGGATTTTTCAGAATATTTTCCTAAAATTGATAAGAAAACAATTACATAATCATTTAAATAATATTTGTATCTAAATTTTCAAAAAAACCTATTGCATACAGAAATTTCCTTATATCTAGACCTAGATGACACACTTCAATACAATTCTAAAATTAAAAACCTCTTGTTTACAAGCCTTTGGTTAGTTTTGACTGTTGTAACAACCAACATCTTGTAAGTCATCTTAGGAAGATACGTAAGATATTAGTCAACATGTACAAACCAAACTCTCTGCCACCTTTGATTTAACAGGTTGAAACGATTGGAGAATCCATGTCTACAAACAACATAGAGTTCAATTTTTTATGATTACAAATGAATAGTTCAGAGCATTATTCGTGGCTATAATGATATGTGCTATATAAGTCCAAAATCCATCATTCTTTATGAATTTAGTTACATCTTTTTATCTCAAAGCAGACTCTCTTAAGAGTTTTGTTCAACTGAAACCACCGTGAATATGTTTGCTTTTAATTGATGTTTGTTTACAGGCTCTTATAAAAATTGGATGCCAGGGAGAGTTGTACAATTTGAATTTTTACCTTTAAAAATACATAATAATGTATGGTGTTGATGGGTAACATTATTTATCCACAAACTTGACTACCTAATGATTTTTTTTCCCCTTTGTAAGAAAATATCAACAATTAAACATACAATTATCAAGTTACATCAATGCATGTTAGAACACTTATCTCACTTCCATCACTACACATGTTCATGTATATATATACATATGTATCTCATTACATATATTGCAAAATTTTGATATCTTATCAACTTATTCGATACTCATTTATTAAAATTTTGATATTTCATTAACATATTTCAATGCTCACACATCACGTAACAATAAATTTACATTGAACACATCATGAACTCACACAATGAAATGAGGATGACCAATGTCCAAAATTCTCCTTTGAGGAATGACATAAATCATGAAAATGACATTTTTCATTGGAAGCTCCTTAACCATTGATATGTGACATTCTGATATTGTGTATTCTTAATATCACATTCTTTGAGGAAAATTATGTTTGGAATCTTTGTCAATAAAAATGCTCTTACAAATATTGAAAAATTCATTTTATAGACCTTAATTAATATGACAATGGAGTTTTTATTGCTTAATCTTAATTTAAAGCCATGTTGCTCCACCTTTCAACATTTTGATTTGTGACTAGGTTTTCTTAAATGAGGAATTGTATATCTTAAGGAGAATTTAAGACCAAGACTAATGTTAAATTATCGTTTTAATGAGAATTATTTTTTGATGTATCATAAGAATGCAAGATTCTTAATTATAGGTGTTGTTATTTCTTGATGTATTGTAAGAATGCAAGATTCTTTAGTTATGGTGCTTGCAAATATTACTATTTAGATTTCCTTGTTTAGTCCTAGCTTGAAATGCATCTATTTTATATATTTGGCTTGTAGTTGGTCTCAATGGCATGATAGTGATAGATGCTAGGAGCTACTTGATTCTATAGGATTAGCCAACTTTCACTAGTAGCATCTAGGTGATAGATGCTAGGAGCTAACCGATTTCGTAGGGATAGCCAACTTTCACTTATAGCATGCATGTGATAGATTCTAGGAGTTATCCAGTTTCAGGGTTAGCCAACTTTCATTAGTAGCATGTAGGTGATAGATGCCAGGAGCTACTTCATTTTATAGGGTTTAGATAGGATTTCTTTAGTAGCATGTAGGCAATGGATGCCAAGATCTACTTGTCTTAAGAGTTTAGTATTTGCATTGGTGTATTAGAGGAATTGTGTGCTTTCTATGTGGTGTTTTCCTAAGATAGGATTTTCTAGTTTGATTATTAATTCAATCCATGTGATTGATAGTATCGGTGCTCGCCTTGAATCTATGGTATAACCATAAGGCATCTTAAATATGTAACTTATATGGTGTTTTAATGACCTAAACAATTATTGAGTTGTGGAAATCTTATTATTGGCCTTAGGTATGAGCATATTATTATACTTATGCCCTTTTTAGTGAGGACATCAGGTAGTATGTGATGCTTGACATCAGGTAGTATGTGATGCTTGATTGTTGCCATAGATGGTAGTGGATTGTGAAAAGGATGGGACCCACAATGTAATATGAGATGTATTGACATTCCTTTTCTAGATGGAATCTAATTATGGGCTTATGTGTTAGTGAACCAAGTAGTGGGATGATGCATACAGTAGGTTGCATTCACTTCCCTTGTGTTAGTTGGTCTTTATGTCAACATGTGATGTACATGTGTGGATTGTTCACATTGGATATGTGATGCATGCTCGAGCTATTTTCTATTGTACTCATGATATATTGCATATGAACCAATCATTGTTGTACCTATGATGTGTGTATGAGCTAGTCATTTTTGTATTTGTGATGTGTGTATGAGTTATTCACCTTGAGTATAAGTGATGTATGCTCAAGCCAATCACTATGTATGAACTTGGGATCTTGGAATGACATTGACCCTATGTGGTTTTGTGTGTGTTTGTACACTAATGATTGGCATGATCTAGAATGTGATGCTACTATTCTATTGTAACTAGACTCTGTTTGAAAGCTTTTGTGTAACAATCAATCATGATTTATAGCTAATATTTGAGATCTCATACAAGAGGAGAGGATATGTTTAAGAACTTACTATTTTGGGGTCTCCACATGTGTCAAGCAAGTGGGTGTTTGAATACGAGACTTGGGACCCCAAATTAGGCTCATGATTTTGGAAATTATTTATGATCTCCTAAATTCTATTTGCCTATATATTGAAGGATTGAGATAATAGTAGCAATTTGTAGGTTGGAGGAAGGTTCCTATCTCAGGATGCTATTAGATTGAAAGGAGGATCTATATATATATTGATGTAGTTTGTATTTGTTTGAGATTAATACTAGCTTGTGCTATCTTTACTGGTGGGGGTTTAATTGAATGGGTCTTCCCACATATATCATTATTCTTATTTCTTGTGGGAAATCTTGTGGTTTACAAATTATCATATTTCTATAATCTTGTTATTCATTTATGATTTATTGCCATAGATTTACTCAGATATGGTTACTAAGTCTAATGTCTTATTACAACTCTTAAACTTGATTTCTCAACATTCAATATAAAGAAACATTATAAATCCTCAAAATAATCCTCCATAAAAAACTAAATAGATGATAGAAGGCACTTCAACAACTATAGAGGAGGAAGATGAAGAGGCAAAAGTAGCCACAAAAGAGAGGATGCAATCTGTCATAAATGCGACAAGTAGGGACGTTATGCAAGTGAATGTTAGTCCAATAAAAAGAAGCAATGTGTTGACAATCTAAATCATGATCTATTCACTTAAGACAAGGCATAATAGTACTTTAAAAGTATACCGCCACAATAAAAAAGAGACAAGTTGCAAGGAGCTAACACCACTAATGGCATAAGATTTATGAGGAAAGTCATCAAGGAGATACCACAAGGGGCAAGAAGAATAAAAAAGGAGAATAATACAACTTTGACACATGCAAAGAAGAAGAAACCTCCAAAGAAGAGTAATAGCGAAAGAAAAAAAGGATTTGGTTAGATATAAAGATAAGAACAAATAAGTGGTGGTAACAAGGCAAGGTACATAAATTGCAAAAGGAAAACAACCCATATACGATACAAAAAGTGAAGATGATGATGAAGAAGAATAGGAAGAAAAAATTCTTCCCTAATAAATATCAACATGATCAAATAGTAGAAAAATCTAAAAAATCAATAAAGAACAAAAGAAAGAAAACCAACAAAACAACTAATTTTTAGAAGGAGAAGCCTCTATATTGAAACCATTAGCCATACTAGCACAAAAAAAACAATTTACTAGAAAATTAAAATAATTTTCTAAATACTGGAATAAACAATCAACACAAAAACCTCAAGTTATAAAAATGACCAAAATAGATAGGTCATGGAAAACTAGAACACTTATAATCACTACATGTATCAACCATAAGAAAATCAAACAAGTTATGGTGGATTTAGGAGAAAATACAAATATGTTCCCAAAGAGAGTTTAGGAACAACTAGGCAGACCAAAATTAGAAAGTACACTCTACAACATTATCTTGGTTGATCAATGGGCACAATAGGAGCATGAAAATAAGCAGAGGTTAATTTTTTAGGGGTAACACAAGTTGTAGATTTTGAGATTGCTGCTATGAAAGAACTATTTGGCACTTTTAATGCACTATTAGGATTACAATAGTTTTTTAACTCATATGGTCTAGTAGACTCAAGAAGGGAATAAATATACTTCACAATTGATAACAGAATAGTCTATATACCCCTAGGAGAAGAGATAAAAAAATTCATATGTAGAAGAAATAACCTAGGAGAAAAATGATGAAGAAAACTCTAAGATTATCTACTCCATAACCAAGTAACCTAAAACAAAATCCCTAGAAGAACCTAACTCAGAGGGAGAGATAAAGGTTGTAAGTGACAAAGAGAGCACCAATAGTGAGAGGTTTTAAACTCTTGGCTTAGAGAAGAACCATAACTAAAATCTTGAAAAATCAGAGGGCTCATAAGAATTTTTATGATACACAAAATATCAAAAAGCCTACCTTTACTACATCTGATGGAAATAAATTTTAAACAACATAATAAAATATAACTAGTTGTAGGAATCATTAAACTAATGAATGATATATAATAAATTAGTGCTATGGTTGTACACAATACTAAAATAAGAGAAATAAGGATTTGTGTAGCTTTGAGGTAGCTAAATAAAGCATGTATACATGATACTTTCCCCACAACCTTCATAAAAGAGATCTTAAAATCAGTTGAAGGGAGATAAATATAATCCTTTATAGATGGATTTTTCTAGTTATCATCAAGTTAAGATCAAAGAGGAAGAGTAGACTATGCCAACTCTTGCCACATAATGGGGGTCATTCATATATGATAATTCCTTTTGGGTTGAAGAATGCACTTGTAGTTTTTAGCCACATAATGGTAAATGCTTTCAAAGATTTTATCCATTATTTTCTAAAGGTATACTTGGACAAATGGATAGTCTATGGGCTAGTGAAATACCATGTATAAATGCTCCACATGATGCTAGATAGTTGTACAAGATGACAAATTTCCTTGAACTTAAAGATTGTAGTGTAGGAAAATGTTCTCCTTTACATTTTCACACTTTGTTTTGGCCCCTTCAATTAAATTGGACTTAATTATGCCTTAATAAGCCCTATTTTACATCTATAAGCCTAATAAATTACATTTTCCAAAGGGGAAACCCGACAACAATTAAAGCCAACACATAAGTAATTACCTTGAGCAATGTGTGTTCTAGGAATAGGGACCTGGGACCCATTCGCCCATGGGCGAATGGGTCCTCCCTAGGCCTTTGAAACCAAATTTAAAATATGTTTTTGGCGGTATTTTAATGTCACCAAATTCAAATTTCAATGTCAACTTGTAATGTTTAATTTTCAGGAAATTGAGGTAGATACCTATAAATACAAGGTCGTTTTATCAATTCAAGTCTAAGTTGCATAATTCAAATTTCCCAACAACAAAGATTATGATCAAAGGAATTCAAGAGTAGAATTATCAGTGATTTATTGTAGCAATCAAGATCTCAAGCATCATATCAAATTATTTTGCAATCATGCATGTTTTTGGAGCTAGCATTATGATGTAGGTTTCAAAGATCCAAGTCAACATTCAAATCAAGATTCAAGTATCAAGATTCACATTCATTGAAGCCATTTCATGCAAGATCTACCAAGTTTCAGTCCTCCAAAGGTTTACTCAAGGGTTTGGTGAGTTGCAACATAACAATTGTTCATTCATCATTCCTTTCATGTTTTTTTTTCAATTCAAGGTTTAATTACGAAAATGGAGTTTGACCAAGGTAAACCCCCATCCACCAAAAAAAAATATTTTTCTCCTCTTTATGAATGTGCAAATTTATAGGTTGAAGAAAGATTGAAGACCTCAAAGTTGCAAAGTCGTCAAAGTTGCAAAAAGTTGTCAATTCACATAATCTCACCTACATACCTCATTTTCAACTATCTGACATTGAAACCTAGATCAAACAAAAGCTACAAACTAACACTAGAGGATCTCAAAAGATGAGAAAAACCTCTGCATAGAGACCTATTCACCTATGGACGAATGAGTCCCAGGTAGCCTCCTGAATCTGCATTTTGGTGACAGGTACACATCACTCTAACATTTCCAGATCAACCAAAACTTTGTTGTTTCTATTTGTATTATGCTTTCAATTGATGTTTCAAGTTTGAATGAGCATAATTGAGTTGATTTACTATTTTTAGTTTTTCTCCCAAAAGTGTTGTTTAGGCTGATACCCCTGTCCTCAATCATAAGGAAATTAATAGATTCCCCCATTGAGTTGACTCACCTAAGGGTTGTAAGTCACTTCTTTGTGTGGATCTCATTTCTTAATGAAATAAAGGAAAATAGGTCCATCACACCATCCCAACACACACATCATTTTAAAGAACACATATTTTCTTTGTTTCAAAGATGTGCATCTTTGCAATACCTTTTGACACACTATTAGGACATGTCATATGTAAGGAAGGGTTAATGGTAGATCCCTTAAAAATTTCCCTTAACATGATGTTACTACCACCAAAGATAGTGCATGAGGTTGAAACCTTCTTAGGATACACCAGATATCACTGCAAATTCATTACAGGATATGTGACAATTACAACCCCTTGAAAAAGCTACTAAAGAAGAAATGAAATAAAACAATCAAATGGACATAACAATGTCTGTAGTATTTTGACACACTAAATAAAAGATTGCAAAAGAACCAATTTTAATCTTCCCAAACTATACATCATCATATTGTGTCCATGTAGATGCATTTGAAATAACTATAGGTGTAGTTTTAACACAACCTAGAGGAAACAAAGACCACCCTATAGCATTTATGAGTAAAAAACTCTCACAAGAAAATAACTATATAAATACAAATAAAGAATTAGCAATGGTGTATGCACTTCAAAAGTTTAGATATTATTTATTATCCACACCATTTATATTCTATATGGATCATGAGCCATTGAAATATCTATTGAAAAAATTGGTAACCCAAGGAAGAATATGTAAATGGTTGCTACTATTTCAAGAATTTGATCTTAACATTATGCTCAAGCCACAAAAAACTAATCAATGCCACAACTACTTTTGTAGAATAGGAACTAGAGAAGAACTAGATGACCGAGAAAAAAATATCCTTGGTGCAAATATGTTTAGAGTAACTATGGTACGAGAGAAATTCCATGATGTGGAAACCTTACTATCTAAGGAGAATTCCCACAAGATACATCGCCATAGAAAAAGAAAATGCTTTTAAAAAAGTCTCTACCCTACACATTAATTGCATGAGAGTTACATATAATAGGGAGATATGACATTATCAAGAGGGTAGTTTATGAGCATGAAATGGAAGATATACTTAGGGAGGCTCGTGAAAGGAGATTAGGTGGTCATAATTTGGCTAAAGCTACCAAAATTAAGGTAAAATTTGTAGGTCTTTGGTGGCCAACTCTCCACAAGGATGCAGAGAAATATATCAAAGGGTGGGAGACCTATGCCATGTCCCTTTCCATATTTTTAATGAAAATAGAAGATTTATAACAAGAAAAAAAATCTAAACAACAACAATTTGGTTATACTCAAATAACATATATGGAATTAATAGATTGACAAATGAATTTGCACAAAGTAGACTTGCACAAATGAAATAAACTCCAACAACAAATTATATGGATGACAATGGATTATTATGGTAGTCAATACAATTACAACAAAATAAATTACAAATATGAAGTGTAAGATCACTCTAAAATTCCTTACAATTCCTTGATGCTCCAATGTGCTCCCTAAATGAGATTGCTCCTAAAGAACCAAAGGGGTTTTGTCCTCTGATTCCAGTGACCAATAGGGTTTCATCCACTTATCATAGTTTCCTATGGGTTTTCATCCATAGACGATTGAACATAAAGTGCCCAAAAATACATAGCATAACATGGATGATCATTACAATGGAAATGTTTCCTATCTTGTATGCAATTCAAAAAATATTAAACTAGTTGGCCAAGCCCCAAAATGGCACCAAGGCCCAAATTTGAATCCACATGCTACCACAGGTTGGTCCTACAAGCCTTGCATTCCTAATAGGTCACCTTCATGACCCTTGCAAACTTCCCCACTTTCCTTGCTAGCTAGGTACACGTTAGGCTACACCCTTGACCTTTTGTTGGGATGAAGGTTTCTCAACCTTTGAGTCCCAGTGTTTAATTTGTTATTATTTGGTGTTAATTAGTTATTTTTTAATGTTTATTGCCTACCAAATTTTTTGTCACGTTGTGGGACCTATAGGTGAGGTGGCATCCAAAATGGAAGGCGACATGTGTAATTTGTAAGATAAAATTGTGGAGGTATGCATCCCACTTTAGAGGTCCTAAAATTGTGCCTAATATGTTCACATTTATCATAAGTTACTATGTAATGGGTTATGACAACTTTCTATGCCAATTTGTGCTTGAATATGATAGTGGAAGAGTCATGTATGATAAATTGTGAGTTAAATATGATAGGTGGGACCCATGTGATGGAGGCACCTACACATGCAATGTATTTGCATGCATGTAGTCTCATTTCATGTTCAATGGTGGCTAATTTTAAGGAGGTGAGTGTTGGAATTAGTGTGTGGATTCAAATTTGAATCTTGAATATGAAAACATGTCATAATGAACTCATGTTCACACTTGGATGTGGGATTTGATTATGGAAACTTTTGGACATCCTCTCTTCATGTTTGAGTAATATAAATACTTGATGCCTTAGTGCATTTGTAGTATGACATGCTAGAGAATTGCTTAGATGTTGTTACGCTTTTGGAATTTCTCCATAGTCTTGTTGTAGTGTGAGAACTCTTGAAGAGGATTACTTTGACACTCTATTGTAACTTTTGTTGTTGAATAATGCATATTGAGTTGTCTATTTGGAGTGTGAGTTTTTTCTCGAAAGGGTTTTCTCATGTATATCACAGTACTATTATGGTTTGATTTTTTTATTTGTTCTTTATGTTTAGAATGCGAATTTGTTTGTAGCTATAATTGATTAATATTTTAAAAGGATTTTTTATAACTCTTCCCTACTTAAATTGGTGTAGGAAACATCTACTATGCACCCAACTTCCTTTTACTTGGTATCAAAGCTTAGCTAGCCTTGATTTTGTTGTTGGGTTTGAAGGGTTTTTTGATCTAATTTTTGTTTCAGTGGGAGTTTTGCATAAGGGTATTCCATAACCTTATTTCAAGTGAAAGATGGAAAACACATCTAGTATAATCAAAACAAATAAGTTTAATGGTGGAAACTTCAAGTTACGAAAGTTGAAGACGAAGGATATGCCCGCAAATAGAGATATGTGGGGTGCAATATTTGATACAAAACCAACTAGTAGGACCTAGAAATATTGGGATCAAATGGATTGGAAAGCTAAACATTTGATAAGACTTTGTTTGGTTGAAAATGTGCTCTTGAATGTCCATGAAGAGAAGATTGCAATGTTGGCCCACATTTTTTGTTGCATCAAAATATTGATCTATCAATGCCTGATACAAATGGTAGAGACATGGATCACAAGGCAGTTAGTCCCTTCTCACAAATCTCAAGGGGAGTGCTAACCATCTGCCAACAATCTCCACCTTAGTGTTCCCGAGGGGATTCGAACTCGTGACCCAATGCTCTAATACCAATTGTTGGCCCATGTTTGTCATTGCGTCAAAAGATCGATCTATCAATGCCTGATACAAATGGTAGAGACATGGATCACACGAGAGGTGGCTAGTCCCTTGTCACGAATCCCGAGGGGAGCATTGACCATCTACCAACAAACAAAATCTCTTTGAAAGAAACTTGGAGATGTTTATTAAGATAAATCCATGGTAAAAAAGTTATTCCTACAAAAGAAGTTATATTCTCTAAAGATGGAAGATGGAGGGTCTATTGTAGATCACATGAATGCCTTTAACATGCTGATAGCTCAATTGGGTTTTGTTGGTGACAAGATTGAAGAAGAGAATCATTGCATGCTTTTGTTATGTTCTTTGTTGGTCTTGTGGGATTACTTGGTAATAACTATTGAAAATACTACCACTAGTTTCAAGATGGATGAGATGGTTGCATCATTTTTATCTAAACAGGTTCAAAGGAAATATTCTGAGATGGCTAAGGAGGCCCTTGATGTTTACAAAAGATCTAAAGAGAAAGGAAAAAAAGGACAAGAATTTAAAATCCTCATATCTGGGGGATCTAAGTCTCTTAGCAAGTCTAAGGCGAAATGTTGTAATTACGACAAAACTGGTCATTTTCACAAAGAGTGCAAGGAGGAGAAGCAAAAGAAAGGTAAAAATAATTTATCTAATTTTGACTCTGAAAAATCCTCTCAAGATGATGCATATTTCCTTTGTCATAGCCTTGTAAACCCATGCATCAAAATATGTGTGGTTAATAGACTTAGGTGATTCTTTCCACATGACCTTGCACATGGGTTGTCTTGAAGTATGAAGCATATGATGGTGGGAAGGTATATTTGGGTGATGACTCTCATCTAAATATTGTTGGTTGTGGTAGATTCAAGATTAGATTCCATGATGATATAGTGAAGGGGATTGATGGTGTCTTGCATATCCCAAGTTTGGCATGATTCCTACTCTCTGTGAGTAAATTGAATGATTTGGATGTGCAAGTTGTTTTCTTGAGTGGAGGATGTAAGATGATGAGAGGAGCTATGGTGTTGGATAAGAGTGTTCAGATTGGAACCTTGTACAAGCTAGATGCATGTATAATTCAATGCATAAATCTTCTGACAAGCTAAAGAAAAGACCTTAGGATTCTTCATCCTCACCATCAAACTAAGTAGAGAAGAAGTTTGTAGCGTCTACATTTGATGGTCATGCATTTTGGGTACCTAAGGGTGCTCATTCCTTGAAAATGAAGCTTTCTTTAGAGAAAAATCTTATGGCTCCAAATACTCGGTCACATTGGTGAGAAGGCTCTTAGAGCCCTAAAAACAAAAGCCTTGTTGAAGGCCTTGATGATTGTAATCTAGAGTTTGAATTTTGTGAACATTGTGTGTATGGAAAAAAAACACTGTGTTTTGTTTTACTCTAGTTCTCATAATTCTTTTGGGGTTTTGGACTATGTTCATGCAGATGTGTTTGGTCTTCTGAATGTTCCTCCATTATCTAAATCTATATATTTTATTTCATTTATAAATGACTATAGTAGAAAGATATTTGCTTATTTTCTCAAGAGCGAATCTAAAGTGTTTGGTTAGTTTAAGGAATTTAAATCCTTGGTTGAAAATCAAACTAATAGAAAAGTTAAGTGTTTGAGAATTGACAATGGTGGTGAGTTTTGTTTGACAAAATTCAATAAGCTCTATAAAGAGCATGGGATTAAGAGAAATAAGATAAATCCATACACCCAACAACAAAATGGAGTTGTGGAGAGGATGAACAAGACGTTGATGGAGAGGGCTAAGAGTATGCTAAGTGGTCTTGGCCTTGAGTAGAAGAGCTAGGCTAAAGTTTTAGCCACTATATGTTATTTGATCAACAAATCTCCTCCAAGACATCCATGGAGGCATGGTCTAGTGAGAAGCCTTCGATGAGACATATCCAAGTATTTAGTTGTGCTCGACAATGCTCATGTGTCAAGTAAAAATAGGTCTAAGTTGGAGAACAAGACAATAAAATGTGTCTTCATCGGCTATGGTGTCAGTGTGAAGGGGTCCAATATTTGGGATCGAGTGGCCCTGGAGGTTCTCTACAACATAAGTGTAATTTTTTGAGGGATGAAACCTTATAATGTTGAGTTGCAACTAGAGAAAGAGGAGAAACTAGTTTAGATTCCACCTACTTTGATGAAAGGTGAACTACACACTCCTATTGGACCTAATGATGAGTAGCTCTAAAAGTTATGAAGAAGAAGAACCTCAACCTTACCCATTGAGGAGGTCTACATGTGTTAGGTGGTAACCAAAAAGGTTTGATTATTCTTTGCTAGATTCTAGTTGCATTTTTTCCTTGATTGCTAATACTAATGAACCTAGGATTGTTAGCGAGGCTATGGGTATGAGAGATGTAGAATACTAGATGAAAGCCATGGATAATGGGATGTTTGCATTGAAGAGAAATGATACTTGGGATTTGGAACCCTTTCTTGATGGACATAAACTTTTTAAATTTGCAAATGGGTGTTCAATAAGAAATGTGGCCCTAATGTTAGTGTTGAGAAGCATAAGGCACAATTGGTTGCTAAACAATATTATTAGGTGGATGGAATTGACTACAATGAAATATCCTCTCCTATTGTGAAGTTGACATCTATCTAGTTCCTATTATCACTTGCAACATTGTATGACTTAGAAGTGGAATAGATGGATGTAAAGACAAAGTTCTTTCACAGTGACTTGGAGGAAGAAATTTATATGTCACATCCAGAGCATTTCATGGTTAAAGCTAAAAAAAATTTGGTATGCAAGTTGAAAAATTCTTTGTTTGGTCTTAAGGAATCTCCTAGGATGTGGTACGAGAAGTTTGAGACCTATGTGTTGTCATTGGGATTTTTGAGATCTTGGTGTATTCTACCTCCAAGATGTGCTTGCACTCCAACTAGAAGACCTTTCCCTCTGTCTTCACTCAAGAACCTGATGGCTTCAAGGTTCTAAACTGACTTAGATCATTAACTAAGCCCTTCTCTAACTCTGTCACAAGAGTTACTCTCCTTGTGCTTCACCTTGGAGGATTCAACACTCTTTGAACTGCTCTCTTCTTCCAACACCTAGAAAGGTCTAGATGCCAATTTCATTACCTGACTTGAACTCTTTGCAGGGGAGTTAGAAACACTGTCTCCTTGCATTTCAACTTCATTTGAATTCATCTTGGAGGTTCCACTGTCTTCACTCCTACCGATCTCAAGCTTTTGCCTTGAAGTGGCCTAGTTTCTACTAGCCCTTACCAGTCACTCTTTGGCTTTTTCTGCCCAAATTCTCCACACAACTTAGCAAAAAAAACACATTTCCTGACACCCTTTTCAGGCTTTTAAATCTTGCATAGGTTGTCAAGTCTCTGTCAGTACCGTATAGGTGATTCCTATAATCTTGGATAGGAGGGCTAATTGACCTAATATCTAGGGTTTCCCTGTTCTTTGATGCAAATCTCCTTCCAAAGGATTGATTGAAGCCTCAACCCTTTCAACCTGTTAAAATGTGAGTAAATCCTCTCTGAGACCATACAGATTCCATACAAAAGTCTATTCCCCTGCCTAAGTTCTTAGCTTTTACTCTCTCAAACCTCTAACCGGGCAGACACAGCTCGCCTAGGGTTTGAAATTAAAAATCATTGCTTCGCTCTTTTGATTTCCTACTATTAAATATGTATAATGGTCTGGCTCCCACTCCATATTCCACCAATTTCAGGGAAAACCCGTGGTCAGTGTTTATGGGGGAGCCATGAAAAGATTCACTGCTCAGAAACAATAACTATAACTCTCTACACTCTAATCTATGCACTCAAAACAACAAATATGATCTAATCTACCTAATTACCAGATGAAATATGCTCTAACCTATGCTAAGAACACAAATACAATGATAACACAGTATACACAAAGTCTTTGATATCACTGTCTCAAAAACACATGGGGTTTTCAAGCAAAAACACAGAAAATATAGAAATCTGCTAATTGTCTTGTATTCCACACACCAAAATTCGATTACAATGATCACTCCCTGCTAACTACGAGCCATTCACCTATTTTGATGCCTTTACCATGATTAAAGGGGAGTTGCTCGACTCCACATCCCTGATTTTAAGGGAATCCAACAGTTAGGTTGCATGCAATTTTGCAATATCCTTGCAACTTCGCCACCACCCTTCATTTTAGGATCTCCAACTCCTTGATTCTGAATCAAACACCTCCCTAACTGTCCATTAGCATCTTCGAACAATGAGGATGTGTTTAGCACACACTTAATGCTTCATATCCCAACATATACTGTCTTAAGCTAAACAAAGCAATATTTAACAACCTTGATCAAACTAGGATGTCCTAAGTCCTAGTGACCAAATTTTCACACAAACAAGACCTTCTAAGGTCTAAAGAAAACACACCAAACATCCCGACTTGGCTAAGGTCAGTACAAGCCAAAAATTGTTCACAACAAATTGGAGTTAAGCCAAGGTGCTCCTGCACCAGATCTAAATCTAACAATTGTGTGTATTACAAATACAATAATGGTCATATTCTCATAATTATTTTATACATAGATGGAAATTTTATTATTAGGAATGGTAAAAGCATGCTTTCATTTTTGAAGTCTCAGTTATCAACACAGTTTGAGATGAAAGATTTAGGTGTAGTAAGGTATATTCTGGGGATGGAGATTAGAAGAGATAGAGCTAATAGAAAGCTTTGGTTAAGCCATAGTAAGTATGTGAAGTCAATGTTGGGGAGATTCAACATGACATATTGCACACAATTAGTTGTTTATGTAATGTAGGGGATGCAGATTTCTATGGAAGATTGTCAAAAATCTCCTACTAAGATGGAGGACATGACCGAAGTACCATATGCAAGTGTTGTTGGTAGTCTAATGTATGCTATGGTCTATACAAGGCCAGAAATTTCCCAAGGAGTGGGAGTTCTTAGTCGGTTTATGGCTAATCCTGGACAAGTACATTAAGATGCAAAGAAGAGACTGTTCATGTATTTATGGGGTACTTTTGAGTATTCCTTATATTTTCATGGTTATCCTACTAGACCTCAACATTTGATAAGTATTCGTGGATATGTGGATTCAGATTGGGAAGGTGATATTGATAACAAAAGATCCACCAATGGCTATGCGTTCACAATGTTTGGTGGTGCTATTAGTTTGATGAGTAAGCGAAAAGATGTAGTCACTTTGTACACTATAGAAGTAGAGTACACAACAACTACTCATGCTTGCAAGTATGCCATTTGTCTTAAGAGATTGTGTTCTGATATTGGTTTTAATGCATGAAAAATTACTATTTGGTGTAACAGTCAGAGTGCCATTTTTTTAGCAAAGAATCCCACTTTCCATGCTAGAACAAAGCACATTGTTGTTCATTTTCATTTTATTCATGATATGATAGAAGATGGAAAGGTGAACTTGGAGAAGGTTAACACTTTGGTGAATGTTGTAGATGCATTGATGAAACTAGTGAGCACAAAGAAGTTTACGTGGTGTTCTATTTCCATGGGACTTGGGGCACTAAGTAGTTGATTATAGCTAACTCTTGATATGTCTTCGACAAGTGGGAGAATGTTGCAATTGAGGTGTCTCAATCTTTGAGTCCTAGCATTTAATTTATTATTATTTAGTGTTGAATATTTATTTTCTAATTTTTATTTCCTACCAAATTTTTTGTCATGTTGTGTGACCTACCAATGAGGTGGCATCCTACATGGAAGGTGACATGTGCAATTTGTAAGCTAAACTTGTAGAGGTAGATGTCCCACTTTGGAGTTCCTAAATTTGTGCCTAATATGGTGGCATTTGTCATAAGTTACTATGTAACGGGATATGACAACTTGCTATGCCAATTTATGATTGATTATGATGGTGGATGAGTCATGTATGACAAGTTGTGAGTTAACTATGATAGGTGGGACCCATGTGATGGAGGAACCTACACATGTAAGGTATTTGCACACATGTAGGCTCATTGCATGTTTAATGGTGGATAATTTTGTAGAGGTAGGTGTTGGAATTAGAAAAAGCCTTAAGTTATGTGTTCTAACTATGACAACATGTCATAATGAACTCATGTTGACACTTGGGCGTGGGATTTAACTATGGAAAATTTTAGGCACCCTCTCTTCATGTTTGAGTAGTATAAATACTTGACGCCTTAGTGCATTTGTAGTATGATAGGTTGAATAATTGTTGAGATTTCATTATGATACAAAAATTTCTCCAAATTCTTATTGTAGTATGAAAACTCCCAAAGAGCATTTCTCTAACAATGTATTATAACCTTTGTTGACTAATAATAAAAATTGAGCTATATTTTTGGAGTGTGGGTTTTTTCCCGAAATGTTTGGTTTAGTGTAGACCATAACATACATTAAAATTTCAACTTCACTCTGGTAAGGCACTTTGGTCATGCCTTCCATCTCCAATGGGGATGTTGGATAATCTGAAGTAGATAACTTTGTTCTAATTGTAAAAGGAACACACAATGGTCTACAATCCTACATGTTAAACCTCTATACAACTAAATTGACATACTTACTCTGGACAAGCCATATATTTCTATTCACTCTATCTCTTTTAATTTCCATCCCAAGAATATGTTTAGTTGCACCAACATCTTTCATTTCAAATTTAGCTGCAAGCTAAGACTTTAGTTCTAAAATCATTATTTTCCCTTTACCAATAAATAACATACCATCAACATATAATGCAATAAACATGAAACAATCACCATCATATTTATAATAATTATAGTGATCTGATTTAGAATGCTCAAATCCAAAACTCAACACATATGTATCAAATTTTTGGTACCACATCCTAGGATTCTGTTTGAGTCAATACAAAGATAAATCTTCAATTTACAAACTAAAATAATTTTACTTTTCACTACGTAGTGCTCAAGCTGTGTCATGTATAAATATCCTCCTCCAAATCACTATGAAGGAAAGTCATTTTTACATCCATTTTATCAACCTCTAGATCATAAGCAACAACAATAGAAATCAAGAATCTAATGGATGTCATTTTCCAACAAGAGGAAATATCTCGCTAGAATAAACACCGTCAACTTGAGAGTAACCCTTCACAACCAACCGTGCTTTGTACTTATCAATAACTCCATTTGGAACCATATTTTTCTTAAACACCCATTTGCAACCAATTATTCATCCTTTAGGAAATGGTACAAAATACCATGTATTGTTATTTTTCAAAGCTTCCATTTCTTCATCCATAGACATCTTCCAAGATTCTGAATCATTCATACCTAATGCCTCATCTATAGATTTGGGTTCATCAATGTTAGTATTCAAAGAAAAAATACATCTCCAATCATTAGGTGAATACCTTTCAAGTGGTTGTCTATGCCTTGTAGACCTTCAAACAAGCTAAGTTGGAGGTTCTTCCTCCTCTTCTGAAGATTTAGAGCTAGATGAGCTCTCCTCAACTTCTTTTCTATCCAAGGGCCTCAATTCAAATTTCATAGGTGTAGAAGGAAGTTGAATCACATCTTCCTATTTGTTTTGTTTTCGCTACAGTGTAATAGGATAAGACTTAGTTTCTCTAAAAATAACACTTCTACCATATATTATCTTATTTTCTACAAGATCCCAAAGCTTGTATCCTTTTGCACCAAAGATATATTTGATGAAGATACATTTCACAACCTTGTTTTCCAACTTTGTTTGCTTCTCCTTTGGTACATGTGCATATGCCTTGCAACCAAAAACTCTAAGATGTCTCACCAAAGACTTGTGACTCGACCATGCCTCTATAGTCTTCTTATCAACAAGAGTTGATATAGGAGACTTTTTAATCAGGTAACAAGTAGTGGAAACAAATTCATCCCAAAAAAATATTCTAGACTAGCACCACTTAACATACTCCTAGCCTTCTCCATAAGTGTCCTATTCATTCTTTCTACAACTACATTATGTTGTGGAGAATATGGAGTTGTCTTTCATCTCAGAATGCCACAATCTTTACAAAATCTATGAAAATCATGAGAAAAATTCACCACCATTATCAGTCCTCAAGTATTTTATTTTCTTTCTAGTGTACAACTCAACCATTGCTTTAAGTTCTTTAAATTGACTAAAAACGTCATATTTACTCTTTATAAAATATACCCATGTTCTTCTACTATAATAATCAATAAATAAAACATAATATGTGAATTTTCCAATCGAAGGAACATCTATAGGACCAAAAACATCAAAATGAATAAGATCTAATACACCACAATATTTATGAGAACTCAAGTAAAACAAAACGTGATTTTTTTCATAAATGCAATGCTCACAAAAATCAAAATCAAGATTAAAATTAGACAACCCTTCAATAAGGTTTTTATTTTCAAGGTCCTTAGACCCTTTCCTCCAATGTGGCCAAGTCTCTGGTGCCATAGCATAGTCTTCTCTATAGGTAATTTTTCTTCAAAAAAAGAGCACCCTTGGGTGCTTAAAAACCATGACCATCCGCTGAAGATGAAACCCTCACATCTTCCAATGAAGTAGCCATAGTCTTTCTTTTCAAAAAAGTAATATTGCATTCATCAATGCATGCATCAATTTTATACAATGTGGCATATTTTATACCTCTAGCAATCACCATATCACCTCTAACAATATTACATCCTGCATCAAAAAAGACTACCTGCACATCCACATCTATTAGTTTTCTCACATATAACAAATTTCATGCTAATCTAGGGATATGCAACACACCATTAATCATTTTATCCTACCATCATGAAACTTGATTCTAACTTTACCACAACCAACAATATTTAAACAAGAATCATCACCCAAGTACACCTTACCTCCATCAAATTTTTTATATTCATAAAACCAATCTCTATTAAAGGTCATATAAAATATGCACCTGAGTCAATTAACCATGCATCACTACATGCACAAGTGGCCAAATTTATGATGAATGCATCACCATATTCCTTCTTGGATTCAAAATTAGAATCAAATATCTTCTTCTTCTCCTTTTCTTCTTTGCACTCCTTATGAAGTGTCCAGGCTTACCAAAGTTCCAACAAATAACTTTGGACTTTCTAGGAGATTTGGATCTCCCCTTGGATTTGAATTTATCACACTTCTCATTCTTCTTTCCTTTTTTCCTTAGGTCTTCTAGAAACATATAAGACTTCCTTGGCACAGATGGATACCTTACTCTTCATATCTTCAAAGAGAAAAGAACCAACCACATCCTCATACTTCAATATAACAAAAGTACTCCTAATAGTCATAACAAGAAAATCCAATGAATCAGGCAAAGAGAAAAGCAAGATATGATGAGCCACCAACATATTGAATGCTTCCAAGTGGTCTATAATTCATCCACCCTCTTCCATCCTTAAGGAAAATAATTTCTTTCTTAAGAAAATATTATTCACTAAGATTTGGCTTGATACATTTCACCAACTTTCTTCCATAGTTTGTGTGCAGATGTTTGTTCATAGACATTGATAAAAAAAATTCTACTAGGTACAATTTTATTAGACCCTTGGCTTTACTGTCCATAACATCATATTGAGTAGCCAATGTAGGATCTACATGCCTTATAACATTATCATAAATAGCATCCCACATATCTAAATCTATGAACATATCCTCCATCTTCAACTTCCAAATCTCAAAATTATATCTAGAAAAAATCTCTACCTCTATTCTCCCTGATGTGCTTGCCATCTGAAATTCTTGCAACAATATCACAAAGTATCTTCTACATAATCTCCCACTAAAATCTAGATTAGTTCAAAAAAATCCAACAACCCACAATTGAAACCAAAGGTGATCAAGCTCTGGTACCATTTCTAAGGAAGCAAGGTAGAGGAAAAAATTCCTACACTAATCTCGAGAGGAGGGTTATACAATTTTTTAGATCTGGACAATTACAAAAACTTAAACATAAATAAACATAAATAACATTCATACCACAACATAGTGATTTATGTGGAGAAAACCCTTTCGAGAGGAAAACCCCACACTTCAAAAGCCACCCAATATATTATTTAAAATTTAACAAGATTGTAATATATTTACAAAACATCTTTCTCATAGGATTATTAGAAACTAGAGATTTGGAGGAAACTCAATAGCTATAAGACTCTTTCACACAACCTCCATCTCATGCACCTAATATATAGGAGATACAATACATGAAATCATCAAACGGTATTACAAAACCATGAGCTAAAACTACATAAAAAGTGGCGCCCATCCTTATCTCCAATAACAAATACCTATGATGTGTCAAAACACACACCACTACATGTAACTTCCCTTTTACAACTCACTTATGTGTCCAACATATTTTTACATCTCCCATTTCAAGAGACCAAACTTTCGAAGGCCATAACTTTTGAACTCAATGTCTAATTGACAAACCCTTTGAATCGTCAAAAGCTCGTGGAGTGCTTTTTCAAGTTATAGCCAACTACACTAGTTACAACCGCTTTCAGGCTCCAAAAATTCCTCTAAGGCCTTCAAAATGGACTTTGAAACTTAGAAAAATGAACACTTTATATCTTCAAATCTAGAAATGATCTTTTGATGAAAATTTATGAGCATGCTCATTTAGCCAATCCTAAGCTTTTGGAATTTTTTTGCATCAACTTGTGCTAAAATGTAAACTTACTATAAATAGTAACCTCATGTAATTACAAGGTTGAGACACCATTTTCCTAACAATTGGTACAATTGTCAAAAAACCATAATATTGCATATTTTATAATAAACAATCATTATGGTATCAAGGTTATTTTTTATGTAATATTATTGGTATGATGATTTGAGATTAGAAATATTAAAATATGGTGGAGTGCAACACCTTATTGGTCTAGTATAGGAAGGGTTCATAATATCATAGTGCTTGTGAATGGTAAAAAAAAATGAATGTCTATGTCAAGCATACATTTTATTAGATTGAGCAACATAAGTGTATAGTTCATTGCTCCTTAAAAATATTGCAAGTATGTGTGGCTATAACATTGATAATGTAGATTAGGCAATTAAATGTTCTTTATATTGGAACCTATGTAGTGATTGATCATGACATGCTACTATTATCAAAACCCTAGGATTAGTGCAACACTTAAATATGGATAGTTGTTTTGGTTAATTGAATAAATTGATTTCCTTTCCTTATGATAGGACATCTCGTGAAGCCATATCGAGGCTTGCATAATGGTTGCATTGTGAAGGTATTTTGGTTGTAGTTATCTTGTATGCTAATATCTCCTTAGTTATAATATACAAGTATATAGGATAATATTGTTATTAGTTTGAGCCAAGTGTTTGACCCTAGTTGTATGAAAAGTATTACAAGACCTCCTTTGGATTCATGAGTAAAAACTTGTTATATGCTATCGTATGTTACCATTATTCATTTCATAATGATAAATAAAGTATCACTATGAAGGGATTAATAATCCAATTTGTTTTCTTTGTGCTTGGTAGTGTGATCCTTGAATTTTGGTATAATATATCAATTCTTGTCATTTGATCATGTTTGTACATTAGATGACAAGTCCTAAATTTGAAAATATAAGCTACATGTACAAGAAAGCTACTATTACATGTTGTAGGGTGAGACTTGTAAATGTAAACCTTACAAAGTGAAAACAAATTAACAACTTTAACAAGTGGGGTATTCATGTGTAAGCCTTTTGAAGTTAGTACCCTTAAGATATATGTTCAAAGTTGATATAATTGAATTACTTGAATTATATTTGAATGAAATTTAAATTGAATCTTCATGGTACAAATAACCATCTCCTTTGTAAGGATTTTTGAACCAAAAAGGGTGGGACCCATTGAACCAAAAAGGGTGGATTTATTATTATGAGTTACAAAGAGTTGTTGTGAAGAGTTCCTAACAAGCTTGACATTAATTGAAATATTATTTAGGAGTTCTAATACCATTATTCTAGAAATACTATTAATTCCTAATAGCTATACTCATCTTCCCTAGGCTTGGTATCAATGTGGCTTAAAATTCAATAAACTATGAGGTTTTAAATACTTGTAAATATTGAGAAGATACCAAGATGTAATAGTGGCAATAGGAATAATTAAATCCTTTAATGCCATTCTATCCTCCTTGGTTAATGGAATAATAAGACATGCTATATAATTCTAGAATGGTATTTGGGTATTGGGGAAAAGGCTTTCGATGACTACTAGATATGAATTGAACTCTTGGTTATAAAACCTTCTATATTGAATCTATTATGTGGATTTTGAATGGAAGTTGTTTCCTATGTGTTTGTGTAAATCAAGGTATTTTCATGTTGAGTAATAAGCTTAGCCCTTATGTTGATAAGACAAACCTTGGGATGTTCAAGTTGGACTCGGAATAATAATGGTGGTGAGGTCAATCTTGACATGCTTGGATGAAAGTGTCGTGGTATAGGTTTGCTAAATTGGGAACTAGTGCATATGTGTCATTGAGAGACCTTGTAAGGAGAACTATGTGTGACTTAAATCTTGTTTGTGATGAGAAATAAATAGGTTCAATACCAATTGTTGGGAAATTCAATATCTATCCAAAAATGAATTCAATGAATGAGATACAAGGCTTGGACAACAACATGCAAATCTGAAACTTAAATGCAAATCTGAAAATTAAGCTGCCTTAATATGGAAATACCATGACTAGAGCCATCTTCTTTATGATGCCAAAAATCAGCCAACATAACATGCTTATAAACACTACCTTATGTGAAGTTATAATAGCAATAAATAAATAATGTCATCAACATAAGATAGCAGAAAGGAGGCACAAATCAACAACGCAAGAGAATCACATAACATAGAATTTACGTGGAGAAACCCTTGCGGGAAAAAACTCCACCAAGAAGAGAGGTCAAGTGTGCATTATCATAAAATAAATAAGATTACAATACAACCACTTCCATCTCTTCTTTGCCTCCAACATGGCAGCACTTGTGTACTTGTGAACAACCTCCTTATGCCTCAACCTGTCCTTGTTCTTGCAGAGTAACACTACATTCAATTGTTCCTCCTTTATTCTATATCCAAGAGGCTAAATTTATAAACTTGTGAGGGTATCTAATGCACCAAACATGTTTCCCAAAGATGACCCTTCATTCCAAACATCCCCAACCTTTGGATTAGCTCATTGGAATGAAAAAGGACATCGATTTTGGCTCCAATACTTTCCCTCCAACTTGGGCGCCCAAAACATGAGAGATAAACATATATTAAATACAATAAATGATGAAAAATTGACACCTATTGCCTCTTTCCAAGCATCCACTTGGAGAACCCCAAAAGTCACTTATTTATCATTTCCTTTATCTTTTATAATGACATTCTAGGCATCCACAAGTGGGGAAAACAATATTAAATATTTATGTCCACAACCCACCTTTATCACTGCTAGTGGACCCATCACCCCTTATGAGTATATTACAAACAATGGTGAGAATTAATATTCCAAAATATTTTCCCAATACACCCTAAGTGCTTAGAGAAACTTTCCAAGGATGTTGGGACCATGAAATAGGATTTACAAGGTGGATGGCACCTTAATCCTAATAGTTTGGAAGTGGGTATGTAGGCAGTCCTTGGGTGAAGGATGCCCTTGTGACCTCAAGTCCATAGGGGAGGGTCTAGGGGGGATAACTCCTAGATTTTAGGGTTGTTACTAATTGCTTTGACCTTATCTCTTAAGTAGGCTTTAAATGAGGCCGAAATGGGTATTATATGGTTATAAAAAGTTAAGAGAACCTAGTAACTCACATTTAGTACATAATGTGTTTCTAAATAGTAAGTTAAATGAAGGGAATGCATTTGACTACTTAGTAGTGGATAATTTTTGAGTTGAGCTCGTCTTCTGTTGGTTTTAGGTGATTTATTTTATTTTTTGTGAAAATTAACTTCATACTTATATGAATATGTATAGGCTCCTAAATACATCAATTATAATATACTTATTCCTATTTAGTAATCTCTTTTCCAATTATAATTCTAAGTTGGGTATAGGTGCTAACTTTTACAACAATGGATGGAGTAAGGATCCAATGAGGGCATAGGTAGAGGTTGTATACTTCTAATACATAGGCTACTCCTCTCCATTTGAGGTAATCACTAATGGATAAATCCTATGGCCCACTCAAAGATAATCTTATCAATGCTCGAGATTGACAATAGTTAAGGAGTGTACTATGCCGAAGGACTATTAGCCATGTACCACATAGATAACTTGATGAATTTCACCTATAGCATGTGGGCCTTAGATCCAACATCACAGATGAGATGAATACCATGTGTTACTCTAGAGGCCTAAATGGATTCATCTAGGAGCATGTGGGACTTGGGGCCAACGACATGTTGATAATGGATGTCTAGTGTATGCTAGAGGGTTGGATGGTTTTCTACCAATGACATGAGAGCCTTAAGGCCAACAACATGTAGGTGATGGACTACCTTGTTTTCTTAGCCATCCAATGGATTACAAGGAAGAGAGTTTCTAATGAAGAATATGTAGGTAATAGTTGGACCAACCTCCTAGTATAGCTTTGGCATAACCTGATGTAGGTAATGGTATCTTAGATTATCAAAGGTAGGTAACACCTTGGGTGTATGGTCATTAGGAAGTTGACCCTATGCATTATAGGTTGGTCTAAATGTCTATTCTCTCACCAAGGGCCATATAATCCACTTGAATGGGGTGGATAGGCATTGGTGAATTCAAGGGATTTTTGTGTGTTACCTTGTGATGTGTTTTGTTTTACTTACTCTTTATCCAGTGATGACCACAAGTAGTAAGGGATGCTTTCCATCATCATAGCTGGTGCAGAAGATCAAGGAAAATAGTAGGTGAATAATCACTCATTGTGGATATGTTAGTCACTCATTACATACATGTTGGTTAGTCATTGTGTATATCTGACATATGCTAGAGCTAGTTATTGTGTATATGTGACATATGTTAGAGCTAGTTACTATGTATATGTGATGTGTATGAGCTAGTCATCCTATGTATATGTGATGTACGCTTGAGCCACTCACTAGAGGAACTGGGGAATTATAGAATAATATGACCCCTACTATTTGTGTATATTTGTACACTAAGGATTGGTAATCTTTGACATGTAACCAAACTTTGATGGTAAATAGTTATATCATTATTTTATGATTGGACTAAGTTTTATTAATAGGCATGGTTTAAATCTAGAGATTAAATATATCACACAATAGGAGAGAATGAACTCCCCCAATATTCAAGGGTGAACTACAAAGCCTTTGGGATACGTAGGCAAGGTCATCAATAATTAACCCTCAAGTCTTAGGTCTAGGTCTAGAGATGACACTAACATCAAGATCTTACGACCTTCGATTGTAAGCATAATGTTGAGCACATGATTATATTGAGAGAGGGGCATGAATCAGTATAATATAATATTTTAAATTTAAAACTTAATTAACCACAATAATAACAACCATGCAAGATCTACCAATTATGCAACACAAGACGAACACAGACTTTACGTGGAAACCCTTACGAGAGAAAACCACAATAAAATATTACTTTAATATAAATCTCTTTTACAATCTTTGTAGGCACCAACCTACTGGAGACACCAACCCCCACTACTAAGCACCAATTTACAAATCAAAGTTCCACCTTCAATGTTGCTTATTCAACAGATGATAGATAATTCAATCTCTTTTATTCATTCACTTCTTTTTATTCATTCACTTCATGATTCCCTTCTTCTTATTACCTGCATAAATTACTTGCATCATTATATAAGTTTTTATATCCTTCATAACTCTCATACTCACTCATATATACTCCATTATTGATTTACTCCATGATATTTGTTTACTCCATAGTATTTGAGTGATCTTCATATATATTCCATAACTTCACTTCATTTTTCTTTTCTTCACTCACTCTATCTTCTCTATTTATGTATAATCTATTGCTCATGAAACATAGAAAAAAGGTGATTCTAAGTCTAATGCAAAGAACCTAGGATCAATTTTCTTCTTTTTTCTAGAGATTCATTAGGATGCAAATCAACAAGGTGATTAGATTGACTTTCAACCATGAAGGTGAGTCAATCAAACCTAGATCTGATCCTTTTTGAGCCTTGGGAATTGATTAGAATTGAATTTCCTTAATTAACCTAATTAAACTATGTGCCCTAATTTGAAAATGCAAGATTCTGACAAGTGAGAAGTTGTAACAGAAATTTACCAAAAAATTTGAGAAAGGCAGAGTTCTATGTACCTATCCTATAAATTTGGAGCCGACTTGAATAGGAGGACTAATTTTTCATAAGGAATTTGTATCCTTGTAGGGATATTCCAAATGTATTTTCACAGTCCTTTGATGCTGGATCAAAGCTTCCCGATTCCCCCTAATTTTTTTTGGATCACTATCAAATATTTCTTTAGGTGAGTTCTTGTGGCTTGTCAAGGTTCAGGGTTTCAAATGCAACAATGGAAAATTGATCTTTAAACTTCCTTCAATCTCCTTCAAACCTGAAACCTGTACATTCAAAGAGAGGAAGAGTTGTGCCATTTAGGGGTTTTCCTCAATCAAATCTCGTGTTAGTGTTTCCACTTCCACAATGACAATGTCAATGATAAAAAATATAAATGATAGGAAGGAATGATGAATCCACAAAGTGCTGCAACTCACCACCCTTCAATGGCTTCCTTAAAGGACTAAAGTCATGCACATCTCCTCAAGGTCTTAGACCTTGCTTGCTCAATTTGCTTGAATTGCTTGGAGACCTAAAAAAGAGTTAGACTTCACAAACAATGATAACATGAACATACATAAACTCATAGAGGATTTGACATGATGTTTGAATCTTGAATTGCTGCAATAATGTTCACAAATCTACCCTTGAATGCTCTTGACTTGCTTGATAGTGCTATATTCATTCACTTGTTGCTAGATTATTCTTTTTCCTTTTTGTTAGGTTTGAAATGATGCAATAACTAGGTATTTATATACAATCCTTCTCATTTCCATAAATTAAATCTTGATAGCCACCTTTAGACACCTGAATTGCAAATAATAAAGTGCCAAAATTGACATATTTGAATTCTGAGCCAAATAGAATAGGGGGACACTTTCAACAAAATGAGAATCATTCACCATAATGGGACTCATTCACCATAGGGTGTTTGTGTCCCAATCCTATTTTCTACAAATTAAGGTGTTGAGGGAAAAGTATTAGATGCATGCATTTGTTTACTGCTTGCAATTTGTTAGTAATTGTCAAAATTGGGTCATGGAATGCATAATCTAAGAAATTAGGAGTTCAATTAGGTCAAATAATTTAAGGGGGAACAAAACATAGTGTGAAATTGTCAAGGGTGACAATTTACGATGCTACAACTCCACTCTTCTTTATTGATATATCTTCATTTATGCACTAGATTAGCTTAAATTCTAATACTCTTCATCACATTGCTCTTATTCCTCTTTAAATCTATACATAATCTTCTATTCAAATATGCATATATCACTTTAGATTTCTGCTATTGCATATAAAAAATCTACACTTTTATGACTAATCTTTCATTAATTTACTACTCTAAATTTGCACCTCTTAGAATTATATTTCATTTACTCTTCCTATGCTCCTCATATTTTCTTCACCCATTTATTATCATCTTTATATCTTCTAGCCTTCTATTGAGAGAGGCATCCCTTTGAAATAGACACAACTATTGCAAAGGAGACAACTTTTATTAACACACCTCTTCAAAAATGAATTGTTGCCCTTTCTAAGAATCACTACTCTACTTAATATACTCATAAGCTAATCACATCATATGCTGCCTTTGTTTGTTATCAATGAAATACATCTTGGATGCCAAAGGTGAACAAATTATTTTAAAAAAATAACTTTAATTAAACAACCATCTTTACAAAATTAATGTTGCCATTGTCTTCATAATCACTACCTTTTAATTAATCATTGCTACCTTATTATTACTACCTTTTAAAAATATACTCACAAACTTTTTTAATATAATCTTTGTCCTTTCTTTCACTAATATTAGTCACTGCTTCTTTTATAACATAAGCTAATCTCATTAAATATGATTGTTTCCTTTTAATCATTTGTCTTTAACCTTAGCCAATTCTATTAATGAATAGTTACCCTCCATAATAAATTGCTGCCTTGACATAAAATGATCGTTGCATTTTCTTTATTAACATGGCAAGTGTTTCTTCATTACATCCACATCATTAATAACCTCATAATCTAATTATACATCAATTATAATATTCTCTGTCGATGTCCCCATTTGAGATTAATACCTTTCAAAATATGAAGCAATAAGCAAGTCAACTTCGGGGTAATTTTTAAGTTGATATCTCTAATGCATCGATATTGCAATTCTAGTACTAGCATCCAAATTCGTACAAACTATCTTAAGAGGATTAATAACCACCATAGTTCGTGGGGTTGTCCTTACTACTATTGTTCCTTCTTTACCAATCACTTGTCCTTATTGCCATTGTTCCTTCTTTATTCATATCCATTATCATTGTTGCTTCCTTCATTGCCTCAGTACTTAGAAACTGATTGGTTGTTTAATTTCCTTGAGCACAAGGATACTTTGTTACTCAAATTATGGAATACAAAATTCTTTAATTGCAACCCTTTACTCCTTCAATAACAACTCACCCATAACATCTCTAACATCTCTATCATAGCTTCCTTGTTCTCCTAGTGTCACCATCACTCTCATTGTTACTCTCAATCTGATTTCTCCTTTGACATCAAGTGGCCAGTCAACAATCTTGACCAAGCATAAACATGTCTTTTTAATCTACATTAATGCACACTTGTGAGGCATCATAACCTTGTCTTTTAGATGGCGATTAGTGGGCTTTTTCCTTCATTCAATCACCAACTTTCTTTGTGAACAATGTTTTCCTTCATCGACAAAAATGCTTTTACACCTGTGACATTAATGATAATCTTAGACTTCTATCAAGACAATACTCTTCCTTTAGTTCATAGATTTCATTTGACATCAATGACAACCTCATTCCACCTTTGACATCAATGACAACATTTCCAACACATAAGTGGTGGTGTAAAGTTGTATACACCACAATGTTTGAAGAAATTATGAAGTCAACACTTCTAATATAGAATAAATATGCCTGATCAATTAAGTTGGTACTTGTTGAATTAAATAAATAATAATAAATAGTAGCAACCAAGAGACAATTATTACACTCACACCCTCATTGCCTAATTATATTGCTTATTTTACTTGTTATCACCTGAAATTGCACCCTGTTGAACCTGATGTTCAACACCTTAGTGTAACATGGGAAGACCTCTAAAGATGTGGGTTTCTTGTAAACAGAGGTCAACTTCCGGAGAAGGCTAGCTTCCTATGGTGTCACCTAAAACTACTGATTCTATAAGGAAAAGGGAGAAGGAGAATGCTTTAAAATTAAAACTAAATCCTATGGTGATGCACCTAAACATTAACTGGATTTGAAACCAGACTTCATACACTTGCTTGCAATGACTGAAGATAAATTTGCACAACTCGCTTCTGTATATATTTTTTCAAAAGTGTTTCACAAACAGGTCCTGGTGCTAAGATTTCTAGAAGGAAAATTAATTTCACATCTAAAATTCATTTTACATCTTTTGATACAATTTGTAACCTGCAAAAAACATACTTTCTGCATAAAGGTTCTAAAATCTGAGACAAAGCTCGAAGGAAATAAACATTACCTCACGAAAAGCTTGATCAATCAGATGACTGAACACAAAAATGCAAAGAGAAAGTAGGCAAGAGCTTCAAATCAATAATAATCAAGGTCTTTACTGAATTTCATCTCCAAAATTGAGTTACAGAAGTTTGCTGATATGAGAAAGGACTATAAAAGTCACAGACTTTCGAAAAGCATAAGGAGAACTCCTTTACAAAGAGGCAAAAATGCCTTATATACAAAAAGATGTCGGCCCCTCTGGGCTTACAAAAATATCTGCCTTTAGAAAGATTTTCCTTTAGATCTTTTCATGTAGTTAATGATGTGTTCGATTGCATCCCTGCTATCTATGTCGGTGAAGAGTTGCTCCAGGAATGGCCTCCTTGATCTTTTGCAACGACAACATTAACTTCTGGTCATCGTGTCCACTCTCGAACTTCCCTCAGAGTCGCTTTGAATGCTTATGAGGATTACCATAAATGTCGATCAACCCTTGCTAGTTGACATCTTAGCTGTCCCTGTGGTCTCCGCCTTTCTGTTGCTCGATGACACCTTCTGGATATCAATTTGATTCATCACTTTATTCTCAGAGCAGATACACGTTGCTTATGCTTTGTCGATCTCATCCACAGGGGGGAGTTAGGCAGTCAAACAGCTCATGGTGCGTCCTTAGTTCCCAACTGATTGGTCGAACTCGTGCCCCGTAGATTCCAGACGGTCAAAGGATCCCTCAAACAACATCGCATGTCGGTAAGACACTAATCATGTCTCCCTGATGCGAGTATACTTCACAGGACGGTCGGCATAGCTTGGGACTATCAGTAGGACTTCATATCGAGCTGTAGGAGTTATACCGATATGCACATTTCATCGCCCAAACACCCGCATTCGGCAAGAGTCATAGCGAGCGCCAAGAGTCCTATCGCTATCATATACACCATCAGCAAGACAAACATTCATCGGCAAGAGGTCATAGTGGGTTCCATTAGTCATACTGATATCCTTTTCCATCGCTGAGACCTCACTCGTCAGCAAGACATCATGGTGAGCTCCTTCGCTCTTTCTGAGCTCATTTCATTTCGGCAAGACCCCTTCGAGTCGGCAAGAGATTACATCGAAGGCAACTCTCTCAGCGAGCTCACTTTATTTCGGCAAGACATCCCTATGTCGGCGAGATGTCACAGCGAGCTCCCTCATTTTTCGGGGAGACATCGCTATGTCGACAAGACTTTATGCCGAAGGAAAAACCTTCGGCGAGACCATCAGTAGTCGGCTAGACATCATTCCAAGCTCCTTTCTGTGTTTCCCGAGCTTGAATCCTTCGGCAGAGTCAGAGTCGGGATGAGAATCAAAACGGGACTGGAGTCGGAACGAGGGCAAAACTAAACAACTCGCAGAACCGGAACAGGAACCGGAACCAAATCCGGACCTGAAACTTTCATCAAGTTTCAAGTTCGGATTTCGTTCTGATCCCGCCCCAAGCAACATACAAGGCACAAAGGAAGAAAGAAAAACACAAGGAAGAACAAAGAGGAGGAGACATCCCCCAACCACCAGCAGCGAAAAAGCAAAGCAAAGAAGGGCGGAACTGAGATCGAAACCAGAACAGAAACAAGAACTGGAACTTTTGGAAAAGTTCCAAGTTCGGTTTCAGTTCCGATCTCGAGTCCGAAAAAATGAAGAAAAGTGCCTAAGGAAAAGAAAACCCAAGGCACACAAAAACAAAGACCAAAAGATGCCAAAACATAAATGGGATCAGAACAAAAACCGATCCCGGGCGGAACACAGCAGGGGCAGAACCGGAACAAAAACTGGAACCAGAACTTTTGGAAAAGTTCCAAGTTCGGTTTCAATCCCGATCCCGAGTCCGCCAAAACACAATGAAAACGGGAAAAAAGGAAAGAAGAAAGAAACAAAGGGAAACAACTACCCCAGGGTCAAACGCAAGGTCAAAGAAGAAAACAAGACGCACACAAGTGCGGAACTGGAACCGGAACCAGAACGAAAACGGAAACTGGAACTTTTGGAAAGTTCTAATGTTTGGTTTCGGTCCGACTTCGCCTCCGACATAACAAAAAGAAAAAGGGCACAAGGAAAACAAAACGGAAAGGGGGAAAACAAGGCAAAAACATAAGATGAAAACCCACCCAAAATCGAATATCTGCATGCTGGGCTCAACCCTTGTGAGAGCCACATTTAATCCACGTGCCGAATTTTAAAACATAACCCCTCCCCCCGCAGCTGCACAAGAAGCAAACAAGTTAGAAAAAGTAACCCAGATGAAAATGTTCCTCCAGTTGGCCCTCATGAACACTCGAAAACATAGGTTACCCTACCTAATTGAGCCCGTAGGTGAAAAATGGGTAACATTACTCTTATGTTACTCATATTTACTAATTTTCTTGATAATTTCCTTATGGTTTCCTAGTTTTATGCCTACTCTTACCTTATGCTTGTTTATTTGATGATGACCTTTGATTGCCTATACTTATCATTCTTATCTACTTGTGGTTTCATGACACATGCCCAGTGATGCGTGGCATGTGTTTATGACCTCACCATGCTTTGAATTTGCAATCCTTACCATGCTTCGACCATGTCAATAATTCTTGTGCTATACTTATTGAGCCTTCTCATGCCATTATCTTATTGCTAGATTGATCATATGCTCATATGCTTAGTGTTTACATCCTATATAACAATTACATGTTATTTCATTGCCATATCACGTGCTTTTAGAGCTCCCTAACAAATTAGGAGGCATCGTGCCTTCCCCATTTTATATTATACTTGCATTTCTTTATCACACTTCTAGAACTACCCTTTTATGTCAAAAGCATCATGCCTTCCATATCATATTGTGCTCACATTCCTAATTATGTTCCTTGAGATACCCTACCACATAAGAGGCATCACACTTTCCCCATCCTATTGATTGTTCACATGTTATCATGGGTCAAGAGGTATTTGTACATGTAAACACATGGAAGATATATCTAGAAATAACAAGGAATATCCTCATTACATGATACGTTTATAAGAACATTTCAATTTATAACATTAAAAAATAAATGTTTACATCAAAATCATCTAGAACATATGCAGATGTGAGTGTTGTCTTTTATATTCATTCAAGATCATAAAAAGGAATTGAACTAGGAAATCACAATGTTTACAATTTCATAATCTACCTAAAACATTTCTAAAAATGTTGTCATTACGAGTGATAACTTTAAGAAACCCCCCTAAAAAATAGATATAAAATATTAGCGAATCTTTTATTTTCTTGGGAAAAATATTAATTTCTATTGGAAAATCTTTCCTTTTTTGAAAAAAAAAATTAATTATTGATGATTTTTTAGATTACTAAAATTTTGTAGAAAATATTGGTGAATCTTAGAAATTAATAGGAAAATGCATTAATTATGATGGTGAATTCTTCTAATCTAATCATAATAATCTTTATGGAGAAGTAGGGGCATGAGGGTGGAAATTATCAATGGGTTTAAGGGGTAGACTATAATATTTACTTTCCACCATTAGTTTACAATATTATCTAACGGCCCTTGTTGTATTCCATGAGGTAAAATGTATTGGTGATCTGTAATGCTCATGGGCTCGAAATTGCTTTTGAAAGCAATTTCTAAGCTAGTAAGATTGGGCAAGAGCTTAAAAAATATTCTATATTATTAGTTCCTACCAATAGGTAAGTATACTGATGCAATTTTTGTAGTTATTCATTCGATCTTGACATAGAATTGAAAAAATGTTCAAAATATTATAATTTATGGTTAATTTTTTTATTCAATAATTTTCAAATTGTTTATATATTTTTCTGATTCATATTATGAATAATCAGTGTATAACTGAAATTATTATTTATTTTTAATATCTTGTTATTAATAAATATATTAAATCCGGATAAAAAATTTAACTATTAATGTAAAGTCTTATAATTTTTTAAAAAGTTTTTATTTTAAAATCGATGGATGTAGTTAATTCGTGGAAAAAATTCACAATATTGACATTGAACACATGGTCCAGAAATCCTTGTCTGCATACATATGGGTACAAAGATATAGGCAAGATTTTGTCCAGTAAGTCTTCTCTGCATTAACTCTGTGTCATGTCTTTAGTCGTTTCTGCATTAATATGAAATATTGAAATATTTTTAAGATATGGTCTTCTATATATTGATGAGAATTGAAGAAAGGTCGACAATACAAGGTGTAGATTCTGTCCAGTAAGTGTAGTTTGAGAGAATAATTTTGAAGAGTGTATGTTCTGCCCTTCCAACAAAGCTTAAAGTTTTCAGATGTGAGTGTTGTCTTTTATATATTTCAATGAGTTAAAGTTTCACAAAGTTTGTCAATTTGTACTCAATACCATTGTAAGTAAATTCTTGCACCATCATTTGACAAAAGTTTTCTGGTAGGAGATATAATATGGGGTTCTAAGAAAATTCACTGTCAACAATTCATCGCCAACAATTCACCTTCAACAATTCATTGTGGAAAATTCACCACCAGCAATTCATCACAGTGGATAAGGTGGTGAATTTTCTTATAGATAAATTTGTTATTACGATGAATTGTTGGAAGTGAATTGCTGATGGTGAATTTGCCTAAAACCATAATATGAAATTCTCTGAAACATTCCCTGCATGTATAATAAATTTATTGACCCCAATTCACCATCTCTACATTTACAAACACAAATACAAAACTATGCCAAAACATGCTTTACATTTGCTGGTATTCACATGGCAACTAACATTACTCATTGCAATGGACTTCAATATGCAACAAATGATAAAAGATAGTATGGTTCAAAAGAAATGAATGAGGTTAGATATATACTGATTCACATACCATTTCAAAGTTGCCCCATTCAAAAATATTTGACAACACTGAACGTAATAGAAATTTGAAGAAATAACAGTGGATTTTTTTTTTTTAAATGCACTCAGGCTAATAACCTCTGTTAGCCAGTTGCCAAACAATTGATGGCAAGTGACATGAAGTTATTGATGGCTAATAACCTCTATGCATCCAGCAAAATATAAGTTGTATTTATTAATTAATTAAAAATAAAAAATAACACATTTTCTATTTTCAATTAATTAATAAATACAGTCAATCGTGCATTCTGTTGGCTGCACATATTTTCAATTAATTAATAAATACAATTAAACTTGCATTCTGTTGACTGCATAGACAGTACTTAGAAATTAACATTGTAAGCTTGTCCCTTGCAAACAAGACATTTTTGTACCAAATTAGAAAACAATTAATATACAAGATTAAATAGTCAATTGCAGTGAAAAGGACGATTCAAATAAAATAGATCATATGAATTACATCAATATACAATTGAAAATTAATTATTGGATAATACTATGTATATTTAGAGTAATTTTAATTTAAAAATATATAATAGAAAATAATATTAATAGTATAAATGAAAAGTATGATATACTATTGATTTTAAATCTTAATAATCTAACAATTGACAATGATGGAAGGAAAAAATGTTAAAAGATTAAAGGTAATATGTTTTTGATAAGATAAGCAGTATTTATAGGGTGCTGTACCCTTTACACAGAGAGCCCAGAGGGCCAAAGAAAGCTAGTTCAAACCAAATGAACTAGAAGAGAAACAAACAGAGATAGCTTACCGACAATTGTAGAACAACAAAACAAGGATTAGACAACCCCAAAACCAGAGGGGACCAATCTGACTCCCTGAACCCGAGGCTGCGAAGAGGCAACAGATTTGGGGAGTCCTTTCTTCCTCGACACAGCCGACCAGGAAGGCTCAGAATCGAAATTAATATGATATGAAAATGAAAGTAACAAAATTTTAGACTAAATTAAATTTATTTGAAAAGATATATTTATGTGAAGATGTAGACATTTAAAGTTTGAGTCTATTTGTTTAAGTATGGAGATGTTATGGGTTGCAAAAATATTCTTATATTCTTTTCTTTTAATTGCATATGTTAATTGTCTAGCTGATTGAAATTGTAGTCATTTTTAGTTTTGATAAATTCTTATTTCTATGCAACTTTTGGTTTAAATTCCACTCTCAAAGAGGTATTAATTTCGTTTAGAAATTTTGGTGCTCTTAATTGAGATTTTGGATCAAATTTAAAGAGTATATGTCTATCTTATCCAAAATAAAAAAAATAGATGGAGAGAAAATACCACCAAACAAATATGACATGCACAAATATTCATCTCTCCTACGAATCAACAAAAAGTAAAAACATATAAATAAATTTATAGAATGACTTTCATTTATACGAAGTTGAATCAATCAATAAATTTGACAAATATACAATAGACAAGAAGCAATATTTAAATCAATCAACTACTTCAAAAATGAATCATGTAAATCTAAATCCTATTATATTTTTCTTAAATAAATAAAAACAAACAAAACAAAACAAAACTTGCTAACTAAAAAAAAACCTTCCATCTTTTTGTTGTCTATGGAAGGAGGCCATTGAGGTAGACAAAATTCAATGTCTAAAATGGTTTTTTAAAGAGTCTAGGCATGGAAATCCTTAATCAATTGACAAAAAAAAAAGATACTTCTCTATAGTGGGAATAAAAACAATGATAGAAGAGATATTCCTATACTATAGCAACCAAGCCTAAGGATTTGTGGTAAGAAGATTTCTAACTTTGAAGAATACTTTCCACTTCACAAAGAACGAAGACCTCCAAAGAACTTCATGTAAGAAGATTCCTCAATCTAAAAAACTTTTTCTACTATACGAAAACAAATTATTGATATATGTTTGAAAAGTGGCAAGTACAATAGAATTATATTCCTATTTTATAATTTAGCTTAAACCTCAATCCAATGAGCATTTATTATAGTGTTTTACAATTAGTAGACTAATTGTTTACAAAATGAGTATTAATATGGTTCATTTGTAGCACATTTTCAAGAGTAACAAAAAAATTGATAGATTATGGAGATCAAGGTGGATTGATTGCTAAGAACTTGCAATTAGTTCTTTTGCATCATAATCATTATAATTTTTTTGTTTTGATAATTAGATTCTTTATTCTAAATTTCATTTAATTCAATTATTTTGACAAAAAAATAATTTTGTCTATTTATTACAGATATGTTGTTCATTTGTGATAAAATTATTGCTTTCTAATATCGACATTTTCTACATGCTATTTCATATTCTACTATTCTTTTCATATGCACTTTTGACTCTCACAACATTCTATGATTAACATATTGGAATTGTGGAGGAAAATATTTTGAAGCCATTCGTGAATGTTAATGTTGACAACTTTTGAATTATAGAACCCATTTATTTTACATAAATAGCTACTAAAGTAGAATGTAAGTTGCCTTGATTGAAATTCAATATAGACATCTTTATTCAAAGAGTATTGAATCAAAGTACAAGCGCAACAAAAGTTACAAATTTTGTATTTATAAGCTTGCTTTCATAATACATGAGAAACTACTTATAACAAACTCTACTTACACCCTCTATAAATTGTTAATGGACTAAAACTTCATTTTTCTTCATTTATCTTCCTGATGATGCATCCTCATTTCCATTTCATAGTTCCAAATTTTTTTGCTATAGAAATTGAATCCTAACTCTTAACTTTTCGTTTAGGGTGAGAGAAAATTCCTATCCTACCTTACATAATTCCAAATGGTACTTTATGTAAAAACTTCAACATGATTTTATAATGTATATTTTAACATTTTAACATTTTATAATTTTGTTGTAGCTAACAATGGAAAGTAGCAAAAGAATAGGAAAACAAAACCAAATTAGACAATAAAAAATATCCAAAAGTGATTAACATTTTTTATTTGTATGTATTCCATGCTAACTCAATTTTCCAACATTCAAATCATTTTCTTATAGGACTTCCTTGCAAATCAAAACTAAGAAATCAAAACTCAATATAATGGAAGATCTTAATGCTTGCAAAGCCAAAAACATATTTGAAGGAGGTGTCATTGTAGAGTATAAAACTACTTTGGATAAAACCAACAAAATGCATGAGGTGTTTCATGTTGACTTAACAAATGGGGAAGTTGAGATGACAACCACTCTAAACTTAATTGGTGACTTTGTAAATCAATACGATGCCATAATACTTTCAAGACAAACCATTTGTATTTCAAGCTTCCAAATTGCTCCTAGAAAGGACTATGACTGTGGTGATTATGACTATATACTCATCTTAAAGCTCACACAAGCACTATCAAAATCATACCACACATATATGTCAAGATTATAATTTCCTACCAAATACTATCATAATAAAACTACTCACAAGCATAATGGTTATGATGCTAGAATCCTAGGTGCACTCGTGATGGCCACTAAAAACAAAGCTTTACAATATCTTGTTGATATAAATGATAGAGGTTTTAAATTCAATAAAACACAAGTGCAAATATGTTCTCAACTTCTTATGTAATTGCACTTTACAACATCTTATTCTTAACATTTTTTTTTAAATGAAACAAAAATTCATAACTTTTTTGGCAACAAAAATAGGTATAAATGCATTTGAATTTGGTATATTGGTTCTTCACATTGGAAGAACAAGTCCAATAAAATGAGTTCCCAACAATGATATTCAAAAACATTGTAAAACAAATAAATGCAAAAGAGAAGATAGCTTGTACATGCCAATCAACATATATTGGTAAACTAAATAATAAAAGAACCTTTGATCATTTAAACAATTTACTACACTCAACATTTGAGGCAACTAACTTCAAACTCTTAAATTTCTATAGCTAGTAAAAAATAGTTTTCCAAACACAATAATACTTGATTGTATGTTGTAAGTTCATGAAGCCTTAGAAGTAGTCAATCCATTTTTCATTTCATTCAATGCATTATGTCCAAAATCTAACTGCAAATTGACAACTATGGAGCACTAGAAGATCAAAATGTCCTATGTATTAAATACAATGAAAAAATTAGCTACATCTACTCCCTCTATCTCAAAATCATTCTAACAACTGATAACAAACAAACACTTCAATATTCTTTTGATAAGTCTATCATTCAAGTTTTTCTCCTTGGCCTACAAAACATTAACTATCAAGAATACATTGAAGAAAAATTAACAATAATCTTCATACTCCAAATTTTTTGTGCAAAAGGACAACTCACTCTCAACTAGAACAATGCTATCATCAATGCAAGTTGTGTTGAACAATGATTGACATATTATACAAACATGTGTTATCATACTCCATGACCAAGTAATATAATAAAAAATATATAACAAAGAAATCAAATTGTTCTGTAACAATATGGTCTTTCTTCAAGATAACTTATTTTTAGTATAAGATAAAATGTCATTTAGTCTATTATTCTTTGTTAGCAATATTTATTTTCCCTTGATTATAATGTCTCTTCTCATTTATTATATATTCTATATTTTCAACCAGTTGTTCTCTATTTATACATTAGTGCTTGTTACAATTGCTTATCGATTACAACAACAATGCGTCACAACTATATTATAACAAATTTGGTAGGAAGCTCGGTTGTACATGTTGCAATGGGAAAAAAATTGAAAAGAAATAAATTTCTAGTATTTGGGAGTATCCTTGACTTCTCATTTCAAATTACCACTTATGATGAAGGGTATGTTGAATGATCTAAAATTGGCACTTGTATTCAATCTATATTATGGACCTAAATACAAACTTCAATGATATAATTGCTTATTATGTTAGATATCATACCTTGTCTTATTTAAGATTGGTACAATAATCCATTCATTTTTTTCCATGAACTATTCTATAAAACTCTTGGATAATTGAGAATTCCAAGTTATGATAGTAATATGAAGAATTATCAGTTTTGTTCTAGACTAACCCTTTTTCTTTGTTTTCCTATTTTTGCTATTATACCTGTAATTCTTTGGTTGTTCCTATCCAATAAATCACTTTTGAAATCATTATGAAAACTTCAAGGCTCCCAATTGTGCTTCTCACCTTACTACACACTCTTTGTTTCTATTATTGCTAGAATAAGCAACGACACAATTATTTGCATGCTTTTCAACATAACTATAATTGGGATACTCGTGTCTTTACAAGACTTATGAACATTGGCACCTTATGAGATTCTAGCTATTTTCAAGATCTAGCTATGTCCCCACTAATAGGAGCAAGGCAAAGCTTCTTCCTTTATGCAAAATATTGGATAGCTTCATGCCAAATTTTAATATGTTTCTGCATACTCATGCCAAATTCAAGGCACTCCATGACTACCATC
>VDFB02257329.1:0-23218 GCA_007258455.2 Sequoia sempervirens | reverse complement strand
CAACTCCATATTTGAAAACCCCAAAAACGACCTTTTGACAACACTTTAACAAGATTAAGACTCAATTAAGCAAAATGCCTTAGTGAAGCAAAAATTTTGGTTTTGGGTACAACACCAACTAATCACCATCGAAATTTCAATTCTCTTTTTATTTCAGAGTCACTCAAAAATCTACACAACCAGCATGAAAAACTTGCAATAAAAATAAATCTTCAAAGGATCTTATGTTAGTGATCACAATTCAAGAGAAGCCCTATCTCTCTTTTCTAATTATAAGATCCAAATAAATGATATAACTCAGCAAACAAAGAATACTTATCTCTTTAAATATTCTGATGGATGCAACTACTGGACATAGTATGATACGTTGCTCTTGCACTCAGATCAGTTTGCAACCTTCATAGCTTGAAAAACAGGTCCCCTGGCAAGATTAAATTTGAACATGGCTTTTGATCGTTCAAATTTACGATGCACTTCGTTTTCAGCTGCAATCCACTAGGTTATGCAACATGCTAACTAGCAACACCCAGAGTGTTAGAGATGAATAAGGTCATCACTTATAAACTTTATCAGATTTGCATAATCTAGCAGACTGAGTAAAAAATAAAAAATACTTATCTCATTCTGCCTTCGAGACTCCTTTTGAATTCTACGAATTGGTAGGCCCTGAAATTGGATCTCACTTCTCAAGCTATTGGCCTTTTTCAAATATAACTTAATCATATTTGAGTGTGAGTTCTTCAGCGCCAAGAATGAAGAAGACTTCAATGAGATCACCCAGCAAGGAAGAGCTTCAACACATCCTACCAAGATGGAATTTCAAGGGTCCTAAATTCACATATTTGATCAAGATCCTAGTGCGCAAAGTATCAAATACATTCTATGGATGCTATCTCCAAAGTGACGCTGAGAAAGAGAAGATGCTTTCGTCTCTGATTTTGCTCACAATTGTTTTCCGAAAGAAGTAAAGTCACACTGTCAAAAGATTTGGGACTTCTCTATAGAAGAATCGAAATCTGGAGATACACGGTGACAAAGATATGCCGAGTTGGAACAAATCTGTATACACAACAGTAATAAGTGCTAACAGATACAATATTTGAAGGCCAGACCCTTCGCCTTTGCTCAAGGATGATTTAGGATTAAACGCCTAGTGATTGATGCACCGCATTCTCCACACTTCGGACTTGTTTCTTACTGACGGCAATATAGAAGGGAGAGACTAAAGCCATTGAACTCCTGTTGGGCTGTCAGCACAATAAACCTGCCTCCTATGATCTACTTACTTATGACTCCTGGGACCTATATTCTCCTATAGGTGATTTGTTGCTTCTGAATAATCAATGAAATCTGATCGGATCCTCTCACAAACCCGCTCTGATACCATGTTAGATTTAATGCACATAAATTAATTCAAAATCAGACATAAGAACACAGCAGATACCCTGGGAAAACCCTCCACTTGAGGGAGAAAAACCCAGCAACAGTATATCACTTATATATTGAATCATCAATAAGATCTTCTTTACAATAGAGGCCGATATGATGGCCTATAATATGCACCAAGATATAATGCAACACAGAATTATAAATAGACAATTTGCTGATGAACTCTCAGCCTTCAACAGCCTTCAACAATGCCGAATTGATCTTGCATATAACTCGATCTGCCTTGTATAAGAATTCGCACCAAGTAGTGATGAAGAGTATTGCCTGAATTATGAATAAATTGATGATTACAATGAGATGGAGCAATGCATATATATACAAGAGATAGAGGAGGACGTGTCCTTTCAAAATAACAAGTCGGCCCATCATAGAGAGTTGTGCCTTTTCAATAAAATCGCGCCCATGTAAGGAAGGTTGGCTTCATTAACAAATCGAGCCTCTTCAATAATTTAATCATCATTTATTATTAAAGACGTGTCACTTGAATTTATACAATTTCTATATATAAATTAAATAGCCTTAGCTATTATTTAATTTATCTTGTCATCAAGGAGATCGTTGGAAGTGGAGACCGACTCTGCAAACATCAACATTTTGAAGAAAAAAAATCAACTATTTTGGAAGTTGACTTGTAGAATCCATACATTCATACAATGTTTGAAGTTTTTGGCAATCATAAGGGAATATTTTCCTGCGCATGCGCATATGTCATAGTCGATACGACCTATAGTAAAACAATGATTTTATTGGTTAACTCTATGTTTCACGTGCAAATGTGATGTCCTGAATTTTCAAAGTTTGGTTCACTCAAGCTCACCATATTGGCAACAGAGGGCCTGTCAATAACGGTCGGTTCCGTGGGGGAGTTGGGCCCTGGTTGAAGCCAACGACAAGGTGTCGAGTCCCCAACAAGTCAAGCTCTACCAATCCGCTACATCCACACTAACTATGAGCCACTCAAGCCAACTCGACATGGTTCAACCATCGCCCATGTCCCACCCTACCACCAACCAAATAGTGTAGAGAATTTTTTTTATTTGCTTAAGGAGGTAGATATTTCCAAAAGACATAACTTTCACCCAAGATGTCAAATTTTTTACTTCTTATAGTTGACAAAAAGCTCTTTTCAAGTATTGCGCAATGGTATTTGTGGTGTTTCCAAATTTTATTATTTGTGATGAAAAATGTTAGTTGAAAGCTAGTTTTGTTCTCCTTAATTCTACAAGTCATATCTTGTTTGGTCACTTGAAGCATTACTGTATTTGTCACTGTGAGGCAAAGAGATGGTATTACTTTACACAATTGTATTTTCGGACGTATAGTTGTCAACTATGGTAAAGACATGTGAGATTCAATGGGAGTTTGATGCAAGCAAATTGAGGGTGGTAATAGATTGATTCGTGAATTGTGAGCGGTGGTTTATCTTCTTGGTTTGGAGATCATTGGTTATATTTTAGCCTTTGCAGCTATTGATGTTGTAGTTGAGTGTTTCAATTGTGCAAGGACTTTGGGTGATCTTCAATTAAAAGACTGTTATCACAACGCCATGTGTGTTGGAAATTATGCAAGTGGTGGCAACTTGTAAAGAACATTAGTTATATCTTAAATTGAATTACTATGAGGATCTAGCACTCACATCAAAAAATGGATCTGTCATACTTGCTAAGGTCGACTTCATATTGACAAATGCAATTTATTTAAATCATATATATATATATATAGAGGCAATTATTAATGACAAAAGAGTACAACTATAAGAAGAATGAGCATAATCAATCATATAAGAGGTTAAACGATGTTCACAAAAAGACAGCAATTCATCTAATAAAGATTACCATAAGCAGTGATTGATTAGTGAAAGAAGGCTACAGTTAATTGTATGTATAGGCAGCTATTAAAATGCTTAAATACAGTGATGAAATAATGAAAAGCAGAAGAGTTTAAAGGCTGTGATTATATAAGGGAGTGTTCCATTTACTAGAGGCAGCGCTTAAACATAAAATGAACAACAGCTAACTAAGTTTTTTTTTTATAAAAAGAATACATCATATATTTGATGGCCGACCATAAGAAAAAGGAATATATAAATGTATATTAATCACCCAAGAAAGATAGTGATTCAAATGAGAAAGCAACGATTAAGTATAATGAATTTTTAAAGATTCATGAAGGCAGTGAGTGGGAATAACTCAAAGAGCAGCGACTAAATTGTGAAGAGCTGTGTTTAATGAATAAGGAGCAATGATTCATTAAGACAAGGCAGCACTTGTGTTTATAGAAACTAATTAAAAGTGGGAAATAAAAAAGGCAGCAATTAGTTTAAGGGAAGAATTGGTAACAAAGAGACATGTTTATTTAAAAGGTTATCTTTTTTCAAAGATACACAATTCTCTGTAGAGACATAAACGTATAAAAGGAATAAGTTTTGTTTGATGAAGTGAGTGTGGAGTATTAAAGATATATCAAATACACATCAGCAGATTTATTCATGAAGAGTGTATGAGCAGATTTGACAAGGGATATATACAGATTTAAGAAGGAAGACATATGAGAATAATTGCAACGAATTTGCGAGGAAGATATCATCAACAAGGAGATCTTTATGAAGGAAAATTCAAATGAGTAAGTAATAGAGAAGAGCAGAAATAATAAGGAAGTGTTTGTGTGAGCTTTAAAGGAACATTATACATCACACAAGAGGAATTAGTTTGACGACAAAGTGCAAATTAGTTGTGAAGAAGTCCATTCATACAGATATTATTTTCAGTTCATCATAGAGGTTGGTGCCTCGAGTTAGTCAAGGTTGGTACCTTGCAAAGGGAGTTGGTGCTTCCGCTAGGTTGGTGCCTACGAACTAAGGGGTCAGTGCCTATAGTGGGTTGGTGCCTACAAATTCAAGTTGGTGTTTCCAGTGGGTTGGTGCTCACAAATTGAATGAGTGGTTGGTGCCTACAAAATTTGTAAAAAGAAGAATTTATATAAAAGCATTAATTTGTCATGGTTCTCCCATTAGGGTTTCCACGTAAATATTGTGTTATTGTGTTCTTCTCATGTGCATGATTAATGAAATTGAGTAAATGATGTTACTGTGATTGATAAAGTTTAAATTGATAACAATCATTGTTATACTGATTCACCCCCCTGGCCCCCTCTCAGTATAATCGTGTGCTCATCAACGTGTATATCAGTATCATAGTTCAATGGGAGCTCTGGCAATAATGTGCATTCACCACTTTGTGATGGCTGATCTTCTGCGATGGTGTTCTATGTCATGAAGAGTTCTTGGATTTTGTTTCTAGTATATAGTGAGTTCATTAACACCTTGAGTTCTATTGTCAGGAGATGCTTATCTTCATGTGGTTTGGAGATGTTAATAGCTTGTTGCCATGGAGGGCTCTTGAAGTCTTTGGTTGTGTTGTCAATTATGATTTGTCAATTTAGACATTTGATCCTTGATTTAGAGGATGGTTTATTGTGTCATGGTCAACTCTTGATCGTATGTTAAAGTTTTGGCATAATGCAAGTGCTCTTGGGAGAAAATATGTTCATTAGAGACATGCAATCTTCTTTTTAGGAGATGTAGATTGTGTCATATCAGTGAGTTCATGATTATGTATTTGGAGCTTTGGAGGTGATTTGTGGTAATTTGCCAGATGAGTGTTTTGATCATTTTTCCTTGTGAAATTATGATTAATAAGGTGTTGCAATTGGAGCTTGGCTGGCATGAGATGATCGATTGCAAACCTGTCGTAGATTTGGGTGAGGCTAGAGATATCTTGCTTTCAGGGATTGTGTGTTGAGATGGTGACTCTTGATGAGGTTTCAATAGGAAGACTAAAGAACCTGCACCTAGATATGGATGTGAGTTCAACATGGACCTATGGAGAAGATTGTTCATGAAGAATTTGACGAGCACACATACACGGGGCGAGGGGGGGCGTTGAATCAATATAATGCAATTTTTACCAATTTAAAACTTTATTAATCACAATAACATCATTTATTCAACATCAATAATCATGCAGATGAGAAGAACACAATAACACATGATATTTACATGGAAACCCTTACGAGAGAAAACCACAGCAAAATATTGTTTTTATTAAACTTCTTTTTACAAATTCGAGAGGCACCAACCCCTCATTCAATTTGTGAGCACCAACCCACTAGAAGCACCAACTCCCACTACCAAATTCGTACGCACCAACCTACTAGAGAAATACCAATATCTCCTTTATGAAGCACCAACTTCCAAACCAAAGTACCACCCTCTAAGTTGCTTCTTCAAAGGATGATGGACATTACAATCTTCATTCTTTCACTCCATGATTCCCCTCTTTCTCATAACTTAAATGTACTTGTATGATTACATATGCTTGCATATTCTTTCCACATACATACTTCACATAAAACTCTCTCCAATATGTGCTTTATAATTCTGCTCCAAAATCTTCTTTATCTTTGCATGAAACCCTCTTCACAAATCTGCATAAATACTTCTTCATAAATCTGCCATAAATACTTCATAAATTTGACATAAATCTGATTGCAAATCTTCCATAAGATTTCTTACAATCTCTTCATCCAAACTGCAAATTAACTCTTTATAATTTTCTCTTCACTTGCTGGTGTTTTCAATGTGTTGTTTTTTCTTCACACACAACTTCTCCACTTGCCTTTATATCTTTAGTGATTCTATGAATGGATGCAACTCTTTGAAATGGATACAACCATTTGAATAGTCATGTCTTTCACTAACAAATCTGCTTTAACTCCTTACAATCTCCTTATATAATCTACAAATAATCTTCTTAAACTTTGCTCTTCACTTGCTTGGTATATGATATATGTCTTTCACACCACTTTTCTTCCTTCAAATCTGTTTATTCCTCTTTTCAAATCTGCACATATTGTTGTACCCAAAATTAAATTTTTTGCTTCATTAAGGCATTTTGGTTAAAATGGTCAAAATCTTGTAAAATTGTCATCAAAACTCAAAAAAGGGTCAAAATTTCTAAAAATAGCAATTTTCTAAGAAATTTCTGAAAGATAAACGAACTATAGGGTTTTTCAGGGTTTATTGTCAAGAGGATGCTCGCAAAATTTTGAAAAATTTTGAAATTAGTGTTTCAGACCCCTATTTTTAGAAAAAACCCTAAAAATAGAATCTTTGCAGAAAGAGTTCAAATTGATTTTGATTGGTTGATTTTACGTCACGATCACGCTAGTCCAATCAGAATCATCAAAAAGTCAGTTTTTCTCTGGTGGGTCTATTTCGTTTTTTCAGAAGAAAAGTTAGGACCTCTGAGCTCATCAATGGAGGATGGCCAGCTGCCAGGTGTCAAAATCAAAGTCTCAAACACTGCACAGAACAATCTACGGCGAAAGATGCTTGAAAAACGGTGAATGGAGGAGGGGAATTCAAAAAGTTGAAAATTGTAAAAATTATTCTAACACTAAAGATGGATGCCTTATCTCAAGGAATGCGCCTAGGCTTCAATGCCTTAGAATATTTTAGTTTTTGTTTGTCACGCACACGCAACAATCAACATAGTCGTCGTCAACAAAGGAACTCAATGCAGTCAACGCAGTTGGCAAGATGGTAAACGTGAAGCGCAAGGAGGTTGAAAATCTTTGAAAAATGGCTAAGTCTGGAGAATAAAAGCGACCTTGCAAGCCAGGGGTGCCCAACATTTAGGGCAATCAAAAACACTTGGTAGGGTTTGAAAAACTGACTACTCTTTTCAAAATTCTTCAAGCTTTCCAATGAATCTATCAATCAGTTCAACAGATCCATCAAACGCCTAAAATTGCAGATCAAGCGGAAATGTCTCATTAAGAGGACAAATTGCAAATCATGAGAATCATCAAAAATGGCTAACTTTGGCAAAGAAAAGTTCCCTTACAAGCCAGGGGCGCCTAGAAATTAAGGCATTCAAAAGTCATTTTTAGGGTTAGCCACCTCCAAGGGATTCATCCCAGATTCAGTCCAACTCTGCAACGAATCTGTCAACCAACTCAAAGGATCTGTCAAACGCTAGTGGTTATTGATCAAATAGACACGAAAAACGAAGAAAGAATCAAGAAACTCGAAATTTAACTAAGTCTGGAGCAAAAAAGCGCCCCTGCTAGCGAGGGGCACCCAACATTTTGAGCCATTAAATGCAGTTTTCAGGTTTCAAGACTTCCACGAGGTCCTTCTCAAATGATTAGGCTTCGCAATGAGTCCGTCAGCAAGTTCTCAGGATCAATCGAATGACCAAAATTGCGGATCAAACTGAGGCATTTTATCAAGGAAAAGATGAAAATCTTGAAAACTTTCTAACTCTGATGATCAGGCTTGCCAGATCAATTCACTTTCAAGATCAATTGCTCACAGATTGGCGGAAAACAGTGCTCAAACAAGGGGTATCAGTCACTGGAGAGTCGTTCCAACAAGCAAAATTTGAAAATTTTCTAACACTGCTAAAGTTGGACGCCTTATCTCAAGGAGGCACCCAAGTCAACTTGAGTTAGAAATTTTTGAAGACTTTCTCTTCCTTAGGCCGCCCTATTTTTTAGGGATTCTTCAAGTTGATAGATATTTTCGTGAGATGACTCCTAAATTTTTGGGTTTTGGGAGTTAAGTGTTTGTTTCACCTCCAAACTTTATTTAAAGAAGATTTGGGCATCCATTCTTCATTATTTTGCAGGTTAGCTTAAAGAGGCAAACACAGAATTTTTTTCTCAACAAGATTTGGAGGATCAAACGAAGGGGATTTTCAAAGTTCTTCATAGATTCAAGTTAAGGTTGCACAGAAGAACACTTTTCCATAATCCATTTTTCCAGGGCATCATTTTTCAAAAACAGAAGTTCATAATTTTCAACTTCCATCGATTTGGGTCTATTTCTTTTTCATTATTCTCCAAGATTGAAAAATTTTCTGCTACTTCTTCAACTTCCATTTTTCTAGGAAATCACGCATGTTCAAGAAAAATCAGTTTTTTCATAAATCTGACAATTTGGGTTTATTTAGAACGATATTGTCCACAAAATCCAGACCTCAGATTTTTCCAAGAATATTTTCCTATACAGCTTCCACTTTTTAGAAGATCTTTCTTTTCCAGAAAAAACTCAGTTTTTCGAATATTTATATATATCTTTTATTGACTCCATGTTGCACATAATCAGACTAGGCATCATAACTTCCATACCTTTGACATCAATAATATTATCAATTCCAACAAACTTGTTCATACACTTGACATCAATGACAACAATTTCCAATCATCTATATACCTTTGACATCAATGACAATAACAATCTCACCTTTGACATTTATCGTGATGATAGTCTTCCTTTGACATCAATGACAAACTCCAACAGAGTCATTGTGGCTTGGTGTATCCTAGGAGGAGCAATCTCATTCCCCACTCCTGGTCCTCTCAGCAGTGAATTGTCTAATAGGTATTGCCCACCTCATTCTAGATGCACTTTCTTTTGTACTTTGTCTTCCCACGGGAATCAGTCTTGAGCTACAAATGTTAATTTTGCAGAGCTATTTAAGGATTACTTGTCATGGTTTCTTTTTCTTTCCACTCCTTATTCATATGATTTTGTGAAGACAACTTTGACAATTCTAGAGGATTCTTTTGGGCACATTCCCTAGCTGAGGGAATGGATGTTTGTTGATTTGATTTTCCTTCAATTTGAGAGGCTTGCATCCTGGTTAGTTTATTAATACATTGTATGTTTGACCTTGGCGTTGAACAGTTGGATATTAAGGAGGCTTTTCTATTTGGGGTTCTAGGAAGATCTTACTTGTCACAGCTAGATCACTTGGAGTTGTTGGTAGAAGGACATGCTACATGGTTTTGATTTGCAAGTTTTCTCTATTGATGGTCTAGTGCTTCTTCCTAGAGGTTCATGTTCACGTGACGTTAATGTGGACAACTTGGGAGAGCTGTGGAGATCAGTAGTGAGAGTTATTTTGCAACAGTTTAGTTTGCAGGTTTGCAGAACATTGTGTGTGTTCTTCAGTACTAGATGGTATTGATGGCATTCACCAAACCCTTCTATGTGAGTGTTATTGGTGGAATTTTGAATGCTTTGATTGATTTCAAATTGGACATTACCCATGCAATGGGAGTTCCAGGAGTTATATGCAGCCTTTGTTGGATGTTCTCATTATCCTGCAATGTTGAGGGTCTTCAAGACTTCTTTGTGTAAGATAGTGTATATACAAGTACTTACAATTGTGGATTGGGTTGGATATGTTGATGGCAGAAGGCCTACTTGTGATGATGAGTATACCTTGGTTTTGTGGTATGATTAGTTGGATGTGTTAGCAACTAATTGTGACTGTTATTTGAACATTTTGTGAGTTCCTGACAACTACTCAAGCCTATTTGCTGTCATTGGATTTAGTGTATTGTTTGGATATTTGATTTGATGCAAGGATTTAGTGGTGCTTCTATATGACAATAAATGTGCCATCACCTTTGGTTAGAATCTTATCTTTCATGCATTGGCATGATAGAGAATGAGGGGGTTCTTGTTTGAGATGGTGGTCACCTTGGTTGTTGTTGCACGTATCTTGATGAAACACTTAGAACACATAGATGTTTAGATAGTATATGTTGGCTATAGGGATTGTTCCCTTGATATTTGAGTTTATTTTTTACCCCTTATGCAATGTATATAACAAGTGGCAAAATGTTGGGAAAGGTGTTTTGTACATCTTATTTAATGCTAATAATGTAAAAATAAATACTTAATTGTGTTGCATCTTAGAGATGTGGATACCACATGGGTTAGACTTTCTTGAGGTCATGTGTGTGCTATATGTGACATTGAAATCAATATTTAATGTGGGTGTCATATTGGGAAAATATTTAATATTGAGAAAAATTAGTACCAAAGATCTAATTTGGGGTCATGGTTTAGTGAGCTCATGGTTTATATAATACCACTTAGTGGTTTTGAGGAAAGCTTATCACTATAAAAGCAAGCACAAATAGTTGAGGTTAGCTTATGTCACGTTTGGCTTTCTGGCTAAGGTTGATTGCGCATCTCTTGTAAGTTGCATATGTGAAAGCATGGATTGAGATGTGTGGCTACATAGTTTCAGTTTGCTTGTTCACATGGAGAAATGCAGGTAGGGTGCTTGATGCTTCAAAAGCTTTGCACAGAGACTTCATAAGTATATTGTAATCTTGTTCATGAGATATTACATTGAGTGTGTGAGTGCTTTTGAAGGGTGGGTTTTTCTCTTGAGAGGGTTTTCCCAGAGTACAGCTAACATTAGCTTGTGGTGTCTGTTGTTATTATTTTTCTTTGTGGATTTTAAATACTGGTTTTGCATTTGTTTTTCTCCAGGGTTATATAGAAATGGTATATTTCGCTGCAAATTTACTTTCAAATGTGACCAACTCCTTGCAACTCATACCTACCCCTTATCAAGCTAATAATTTTATAAACAGTTAGTAATATTTAAAATTCAATATTCTTAAATTCATTTAAATATATAATTTTCTAAACTACTATAAACATTTAATATATTTGTTTATTTTTTAATATTTTAAATTTATTCTAATATCAATATTTTAAATTTAATATAATATATTTAAATAAAAATAAAATTGTAGATTTATATATTTCAAATTTAATTATGATTTTTTTCTTGAATTTTATTAGTTGACAAATTTGTTTTGAATTTTTTCTTCACCAAACCCAAACACAAATCTTATGATATAGCCTAGGACAACACAAAATGCTTGTTTCCATTCACACATTGAAATTATTTTCAAATTGGTTGTGTTTTCAAAAGATTTTTAAAAGATTCTGTATATTCAGGAAGTTTTTAAAACTCACATTTTCCTGATGTAGCTGTGGTAACTAATTATAGATCAAAAATATAATTTATGCCAACAATTGGATACCTGAAAAGCCAGTTTGTTTCCAGCATGTTTTCCACCATTAATTATGTTGAATGCAGGAACCGGAAGAACAAATTTTGAATTTCCTGAAAGATCGGCAATATGCTGATAAAGTGGGACCTGCCAAAATAAATCGCCAGTTGCACTTCACCTTTGAAATTCCTAAATAAAATTTCTATACATTAACAAAATAAGTTCAATGAAAATCCCAATGACAAGTAATAGAAGTTGTCTTACATTTTTCAAGCAACAATGTAGAGTAGTTTTTACACACCTCTTTTTCAGCAGCCCCAGCTTTACAAACTGCCATGGATACAGCCAAAATTGCATTTGCTCCAAGCTCTCCCTGGAATAAAGGCTAGTTATTAACATCCAAATTTGTAGAAACTAATTTTCATGAGGGTATCCAAACAAACCACTTGAAGAATAAATAAATTTACAATTTATCCTTTCGTAAGGAACAGTACTTGGAGAATGTTACCCTAGCATACAGATTCCATTTCTACAATATGGATGTACTCTTTTTGTGAGTAATAAAACCAAATTAGAATTTTTTGCTTGAAAATAGATTAATAGGACTAGGTTACAAATAAAAACCTGTAATGATCAACCCCAAATATTTTTTTTTTTCTTATTTTTTCCCTCTTTCCCAGTTTGCCCTCAAAGTTTTCTGACTTGCAGATTTGTTTGCTTGAGAAAGTTTATGCATTAGCTTTCATAAGTGTTTTCAGTTTGAATGACATAGCATGAATACATAATGGGAAAATAACAATAAATAGGAGGATATGCTTGAAAAGGTATTATTTCAAACACCCTAAGGACTGATTCGAAAGCAGAATTATTAGAGTCATGTGAAACAAATAAAAGCTCTCAAAATATTGTAAATCACACCTGGCATTAAAGGCAAAAACAGCAGCAAGATCTTCAACCCTAGCCTCCATAATCACCAACTCCAGAAGATAATGAATAAGCAGTCCTCAATGGCGAACTAATTTAAAGGATGCAGACAGCTAACAGAGAGCTCCAAAAAATCACGAACCAGCACCATACTGTTCATTTAACCTCTTATTAACCAATGACAGGGCTCACCAAAAATCGGACCTCTTGGCTAACAGAAGGCAGCCTTAACCAGCAACTGCAAACTGCAAATGGAGCTTTGACAGCAGAACCTACTCCACCCAAGGCATACGTCCACCACTCAGGTTGAGAGAATAGTCACAATGCAAAGCTAGGAGGAGGCATCCCTCAACAAGGTTCCAATAGGCAGAAAACCCCACTCCTGATGGACCAACCAGAATGAAACAAACACCTAGAAAGTGGCACCCCAGGCAGAAGTTCGATTGGCTCTTAAAATTCCAAATCTCACTTAAAAATTACTTTCTAATACTCTTTAGAATCGGCAAGAAGACAGCCACACATTGCTGCAATACCCATTTCGAATATCAAAACCATCACAGAGATATGAGTGAAAATACCAGTTCAGGCCCAAACTGAAAGTGCCCAAAAATCATGTAAATCTTCACCAAAGCAACTTAAAACTTCACCCAAATCGCTGCAAGATAAAATGTTCGTTATTTGCTCCAATCTCAACCAAAATGCATCATACTAATCTCAACGCGAAGCCCCTGAAATGAGACTCCCAGCAAACCCTACTGATGTTGTCTTTCAAACACGAAGAGAGTGTGATCTACAAAGGTTTCCATCCATAATAACCCGTGATTTCCTCAAAGCCAAGCTCCAAGAGAAACGCACAACAAAGTTTGATATCCAAAAGCATAGACAACTTTACAAATGAATTTCAAATTAATTTTGAAGGAGTCTCCAAATTAGGGCGACCAGCAGCAGCCATAAAATCCAACGCCACTGTACAAAAACATTTGATTTTATTTTAATTCATCCTCAACATTAGCTTATTTAATTTTTAACTCCATTTTTCTTCTCCTTAGGCATCCACTTTAAAAGTGCTTCATAAAATACCTTTGAAGCTCATTAAAATGACTTGAAGTCATTGTACTAGGCGCCATGGTACAAATTTGTCCAATTCATGACCCTCAACAATTAAATATTAAGTTACTTTATTGAAGCTCCTTTTTGAAACATTATTCAAATATTTTAATGATTCAACCTTAGTGACTTGTATCGACTGAATATGTATTGCTAAAACCATCCTGACCAGGTCCGGCTAACCCTAATTGACTTACTATTTTTAGAAAGTCCTAAAAAAAGTAAATAGCACCCTAAAATTGGAGCCGGAGAGAAACTGAGGCACTCGAGAAGGATCGCCAAGGATTGAAGCACCGTACCAAACCCTCTGCTAAAAATAGTAAGTGTATCGAAATCAACCCTAACTAAAAGAGGACGTCATAAAATAGGGACATTACAAAACCAAAAGTCGAATCACACAAGAAGTTGGAAAGACTAAAATTTACTTCTTTCCCAAAACAGCAAGGAAATGATATTGGAAGCTGAAGATTGAGTTCTTTAACTCTGAAAAACTCGTCATCTTCCTTATTCTCACAATAAAGTAAAAACAACAAAAATAAATTAATAATATTTTGATTCTTAAAAAAGAAATAGAAAAACTTCAAATGTTATCAACTCCATGAGACAATAACCAAAAGACAATTGGTTGGACAAGAGTGAAGATTATTACCAAACCCCACTACTTTGCAAAGGCCCTTTCCTTGATATCCATGTGCATAAAGAATCGCTAGTTTGGAACTCCAACCAACTACAACTCTATTGCCCCATTATGAAACAATAGAATTGGAAAATAATTCAAATAACTTCTTAAAGCACAATCCAACAAATCATTATGATTTATTTCAAATGCGTTATATGTAGCTTAGTCATTGCCCCTCATAGGATGGCATTGCATCCCTATGAAATTTTCAATGTTGAAGTCCTTATTACATGTTTTCTCATGTCCATCCATTTATTTGTCATGCATCAAAGCTGAATGTCATGATGATCCCTTGGTTTCTTGTCCTATTTTGAGCAAGGTTAGACATTTCTAAAGTTTTATGGTTAGTTTGTAATAATCATGTGCAAAAGAAAAGACTAAGGAACTCATGATTCAAAGGCCTGGTATTTGTCTAACTATATATCAGTCCAAAGGAAGTCAAAAACTAAGTGCTGAAAGATGGCAAAGACAAGAGAAAAGTGCATCTAACAAGGTGTTGCCAAGGTTAAGTGCTAGTGTTCTCTTTGGAGCGCATCTATAAGGAGAATGGCAAGTTTGAGCGGCAAAGACAAAATAGGAGTGCTCCTAGAAGTTTATTATCAAAATGTTAAGCGGCTATAACCATCATGAAGTAAACCTAGCAATATATAGCCATACTTCAAGTGGCAGAAGTAGTAAAGAAGTGCTCCTAGTAGCCCATTCTTAGGTGACAACAACCCTCCAAAAGCATGCCTCAGGGGTTTAGAATAGGTTTTACGCAGGCGGAGAGTGCCAAGCATGGCTATGCCAATGTTCTAAGTGATAAATAGGACCAAGGAACATTCTTAGACCATTTCAACCATGTTTAAGTGGCAATGACTCGTGAGAAGCACAACTTGAAAGGATTGAACATGTTTTAAGCAGCAGAAATGCTCATGGAGCATGCCAAACATGTGGAAGTCAATCTTTAACGGTTAAGTCAAAGATAGAGTGCACCAGTCAAGAAATAGTCTAGTTCAAGTGGTTAAGGCAGAGGAAAAGATCACCTAGAAGGTATTTGATAGTGTTCTAATCGTTGTAACTCTCCCGGAGCACATCTCAACCATTCATGTCATGTTTTAAATGATAATATCCCATGTGGAGTGCAGCATTGGAGTGCAATTTTAGTGCTAGGGTTTGCAAGTTGCAGAGTGTTGTACCCAAACCAAATTTTTTGCTTCATTAAGGCATTTTGCTTAAAAAGTCTAAACCTTGCTAAAATGATGTCAAAATACAGTTTTTGGGCAAGTCAAATATGGACTTTGGTCAATGTCATGCCAGTCATCAGCAGCAGTTGACCATAACCTGGAGCTCAGAACCAAAACCTGGGACTCAGAACAAGACATGAGATGGAGAAGCGCTTCATGACAAGATTATACTCCTACAAGGTCAAATCAGTGGCTAAGAACAGTGTTCATGGAGGTGAAATAGATGAAGATTTCAAGCAGAAAACAGATCTGCACCCCTGTAGCCCAGGGGCGCCCTTCTTTTTGAAGGCCCAGATCTTGTTGCTTTTGCTTATGAAAGCATTCAAACTCTTCAGAATTAGTCTAGCTTTCTGACGAGCTATCAAGCGCAGTCATCCGAGTTGCAAAACTCCGGCAGTCGAGGTCAGAAGCTAAAGGTACAGAGAGGTTGCATGTCACAGACGATTGTCAGTTTGCAGTTTTTGCACCTCTGTAGCCCAAGGGCGCCCTTGAATTTGACCCCTCAGATAGGTAAATTTGTAGATATTGTCTTCCTGAGATCTTTTCTAATCTAGTCTAGCTCCACAACGCACCAGTTCGCAAGATGATCAGACATGCCGAGTGATCGTGACAGAGGTTCTACCGGACACGTACATTAGAGGGTGGAGAAATGTTGGAAGACATACCTGTACCTCTGTAGGCTAGGGGCGCCCAACCTTTAGGCCTGCCAAATGGGGTTTTTAGCATTCGTAGTCTTCACGAGACCTATGCGTAATTACTCCAGCTATCCAACAAGTCCAGCCATCAGCCTCTGGGATTTGTCAAACGCCCGTACATGAGGGGTCAGTGTAGAGTGCTAAAGAAATCAGACAACCAGAAAAATGACTAAGTATGGAAAATACACATCCCCTTTGAAAAAGCGCCCTTCTTTTTTAGGTCTTAGAAGCAGTTTTCTTGCTTTGTCGCCTCCAGAGACATCTCTTGTAAGTTGATCTAGCTACGTAGAGAGACTGACGGTGTGCAAATCGGAGCACTCTAGCTCCCGATGTCAGGGGTCAAAGTAGGGTATCCAAATGAAAGTTACACTTTTCACAAAATGGTGATTGCACCTTCACAGGCTAGGGGCGCCCTTACTTTTGGGGTCCTTAATGCAACTTTCAGATGCCTTACATACAGTCGTTGGATGCGGAATACTTCCAGTCACGCAATAAGCCTATCATCCAGTCCGTAGGATTCATCGTTCACCGTCAGCAGCAATTCGAAGCGTCAGATGGCAAAATCGAGAAATGGCCAAGCTGGAGACCTTTCATCAATTTAATCAAAGGCGCCTAATTTTTTGAGGTGTCAAACATTGATTTTAGCAGTTGCCACTCCCGGCAAACATTTCATCCTTGCTCTACAGGCTTCGTAGTGGATATCTCGGCTCAGTCACAGCTTCACTCAGTCACCCGGAAATCAATGTTGAACAGGGGCAACTGGACTTTGCAGTCAGCTATAAAGTAGGAAGTTAGCGAAAAATCTTATAACTTATGCAAATGGACGCCTGGAGGGTCAAATAAAGACTTTTCGAAATCAGTGAAGTTTGTCGAGTGCATCCAAATACTGTGTTTTTTTTGCCAACTGATTAAAATAATATTTAATATTTATTTTGCATGCTAAGGCATTAAATGGCAATTTTTCTCAATAATTCATTATTGGCGCCTTTTTAATGATAAAACTCAAATTCGCATGATAAAGCAAACTGAATATTTTATTATTATTTTAATCTTTGGAACTTCGATTCAATGTTACTCGAATTGGAGGGGGTCCAATCAGATAATTCTTTTCATAGTCAGGGTTTTGAAATCTTGCAGTCATGCTTTTATGGTGCGAATTTGCTCTATTTATGCAAGTATGGCGTCCATTCTCATTCATCCAGCTTAGCAAAAGCGATTTTTCTTCAGAGTTGGGTGAATTTTCATCAACAATCAAGCTCAAAGACATCAAAACATTTCTTTTGCAGGTGCAAGTCCGAATTCATCAGCATAATTCAAGAGAAATTGGCGATTTTAGCAAAAGAAAAAGCATCAAAACCTCAGTCTTTTGTCTCAAATTCCATTTCCATGTTTGAAGAAAAGACAAATTTTGACAAAACAAACCTTCTGGGTTTATTCAGAATAGCTTCCTCGAGAAAACCAATGTGCTAGAATTTTGCAGGAAAATTTACTCCAAAGCATCAATTCTCGAGGCTCTAATTTTCTTAACTGAAAATTCCTTGCATGGTCGAGTAGAAGTCAAATTTTCGCATTTCTGACATTTTGGGTTGTCTTAGAATCTTTTTCTGGACAAAACCCATATCTCAAAAAATTTCATGAAAATTCCCCTTCGATAGGCTATTTTTAGCCTCAGCAGGCTATTTTTAGCTTTCTAGAAAAGTTGTCAGAATATAGTCGTGTTCACAGTCAACAGGCGAGTTTTTCAGAATGCAATACACTCAGCTCGAATTCAAGATCAAGTCGGTCTTGACTCATGACTTCATCGGAACAGTTGATACGAATCTACATAAGGTGCTTCCAGAAGCAGTCTTGGATCCTGTAAAGATAAGAGATTTGATACTTCAAAACATTCAACATTCCAGGTTGCTTGAGGCCGCTTCCATACCTATCTCAGTTCATTGCGTAGAGTTTCTAATGTCTTGTGCTAAGCATTACAATTCTACTACTCACGAGATACAGTCAGTAGATGGACGGGTTGTATGCAGTCTCAAACCCCTGGACATCCAAAGATGTTTTAGTATTCCTCAGCACCCAAACAATCTAGTCATTTCCATGGAGCAGTGTGGGCAAGCATTCAATGCTGATATGGACAAGTGTCAAAGTAAGATGGCAGAATGATGGTTAAAACAGAAAAAGAACAAGTTGTCGAGCAATGTGGGTGGTGGTGAATACAAGGATGAGTATGCGATTTTGATAACACTTCTCAATCGCATCTCAGGTCATGCAGATGCAAACAATTTTCAGCCCTAGATGTATTACATCATTGGTCGAATCATCTTTGGGCAAGAGCATTATGACTGGGCATCCTTCATTAGCAACATTCTCCACAAGCAAATCATCGGTTTTCTAGTTGCACACCAGTTTCACATGTGTTCCTACCTCGTATACTTGATCGCTTATCATGGTCAGTTTAGAGGGTTTTACACGGTGGGCATACTTGTTGTACAGAAAGTCTATCATTACGATGACTAGCTTGAGTTCACGAAGGAAAAATGACATTTCAAGCATGTGAAGGAGGCTTTCTTGACATAACTAGTGAGAAACTTAGACCGGGAGTTGCATGTTCGTATCTCAGCGGTTGCTAGGGCAGCGATGATTGATTGGGCGGACTGGTTCATTCAGTTCCCTACATACACCTACATCCGCGTATATGGATACACAAGAAATGCAGCCATGCTTCCACACTATCCTTCGGATAGGGCAGTCTTCATGGAGTTCCTAAGGCAACTACACGATGTTCACCGTCATTTGCGCCACAAGCGTAAACAAGCTGCCAACTTTCTCATGCAATTCGGAATCTATTGGTGCAAAATGGCAGTTGATGCTAAAGCTGCAGGACAAGAGTTACAAAAGTTTCGTCTCAAGTACCTTGTTGATGCACGTGCCTATGATCCTTGGGGTCATTATACAGCACGCTTTGGTGGCCGCCCATACCATAAACCTACAATGGAGGATTATTGGGTGAACTACGAGGATGATTTTGAGGCACCCAAACGCAGCTATGGTCAGTTCTCTCTCTCACAGATTTTTGTTTTCTTGGCAAAAGATGTGGGAGGTTTATCAGATGATGAGGGAGATACACTTCCTCAGTTTTTCAGAGAGCAGGTTGATACACAACCACTGCCGATTGTTGATTGGTACGCTAAAGAGTATGCATCAGTAAAGGAGAGGTCGAGTAGAGTTATCCAAAACAGTATACTTTACCTCAACAGCAAGAAGACCAGGAGGGAAGTCATGCCAAGAACATAGCCGCCGCCAGTGGATGCTTCACTACCTTCCTCGTCTAAACCTAAACAGAAGAAAAGGAGTAACCCTCCTAAGAAGAGTCAAGCACCTAACAACTCAAAAGGAAAGGCACTTGCTACTGAAACACACATGGAGCCTGTCAAAGTGCCAGTTCAGAGTTTCCCAGAGCTTGAGGTTCAAACACGCCTACCATCACCGACACCAGAGCAGTCTCCAATTCCAATTCTCATTCAATTGGACTTAGACTCACCACCTCCTAGTAATACCTCCACACGTTCACTCTTGTCAAAGCCTCACATAGCTAGTACAGACCCTTCCAGTGCGATTACTCGAGACTCGTCTTGGCTTGAGAGTCAACTAGAAAGGAAGAGGAGGCAGCCATCCTACGTCCTTGATCATTCAGATTTCGATCATGCATACTAGGATGCGCCAGAGAAGAGGATCAAGAAATAGGTCCATGTGGAGAGGAATGTTGATATGGAGATCATCATAGAGACCACCATACCTCCAAAGGGGAAGAGTTTGAACGAGATTGAAGCTCAGGACATCGAGGTGATCATAGTCAACCTTGGTCGAAGCACCTGCTAGACACAAGTTGCAACAGACAGTGCAAGGGATAGAATACTGAAAGACGGAGAAGACAAGGCAGCTCTCAAGGCTGAAAACTAGCAACTTCGTCAATAAATTTCTAGCCTTGTACACAGAACGGAAGATGTCACCGTCACACTCCCACCGATGCTACAGCCACCAGCAAAACAGGGTCAGCTCACCTGGTTGCATACGGCAAGCGTTTGGAGGATTGGGAGGAGTTCGTTACTAGAGGCCGCTTTGTGCTTGCAAAGTTATACCAGTTGTGGTACAATGCATGCGAACTCCGTCTACCTCTCCAAGATGAGGAGCGAGACATGGTGATGAATAGACCTCGAGATGAGATTATGATTGCTCACCTAAGTGTGGCATATGAATCAGTCATAGATGCAAAAGATAAAGAGGCTATCTATGCTTGGAAGACACAGTTGGTATTCAAGGCAAAGATAGAGGAGACTATGGCATCAGAGTTGGCTGAGAGGAGAGAGCACGTCACTAGTGCACTCCGGTGTGTGAGAACTCTCGTATCTCGCATACCATGCCAATATCAGATTGAGGGTGGTGCATATGTTGAGCTTGTTGACATACAATCAGAGCTCTAGGCACTCATTCATAATATTTTCAGTGGGGAGACCGTTGGCTGTAAGATGAATCAACTTACAGTCATGTCAGCGCTGTTTGATGAGGCAGTCAGGAGGAAAGGTGAACTTCAGTGCCAGATCACAGCTGGTGAGGACATGCTGCACAGACACAGTATACTTCGACAGAGTATCAATGCTCTAGACAGTGATGCAGTCAACAACCTCGTGGAGGGGTTGGTTGCTCGAGACCACGGCCAGTAGACTTCAGTTCCCACCTTTCAGGATAGATATTAGACACAGTAGTTAACTCGACGCTTCTTTCTGAGTTAATTCGTTGTTCCACATGCACGCATGTCTATCTTGTAATTATCTATGTACACTTGGAGTTACATTTAGTGTTTTCGTTAACTGATGGTAGTGTTCCAGTTAACTTGCTTTCAATAAGGACGTGCATGCTTGCATGTTGCCAATTTTTAGATTAAATGTATCGGTTAACTAATGGCAGCTTTCCAATTAACTGTATAGTTTGCTTTATTAGGGTTTAGCAATAAATCTTGCATGCATTGCAAAACTGTAGTTGACTCAAGGTGATTTTAGGGTTCCCTACGCCTTTCGATGTCTATAAATAAGAGTTTTCAGCTCATTTGTAATTAACTTTTGCACGAGAGAGTAATATATGTTGTGCCCACCTTGCCTATAATATTGCTTATTCTGTATCTGTTCGTGAGTATTTATTATGATAATGAATTGTTATGCCACTTGGGTTTCATGCAATTATTATGGTGAATGCTTATCTTAGTTAGATATAGTGGCTAGTTCGATCGTAAATTGTATGCGTGTTTCCTGTCTGCAATTTTTTGTCCTAGTTGGCTATCCTTTGTGTTGCGTTTCTAATAAGCCTATTCAGATTGAGCAAATAGTTGTGCCCACCTTGCCTTCACGTTGAGAATCTGTACTTAAAGCTTATCGTATGATGGGTGTGATAATAAACCTATTCAGGCAAGTAAATAGTTGTGCCCACCTTGCCTTCACGTTGTGAATCTGTACCTGGTTTATCGTGTAAGCTCATTCCCGCTCCGTTTCCTAATGCTCTGATTTCTTGTGGGGATTGGATAGTTTAAGCTACTTAGTTTTGAGTTGTAGTTAGGACTTACGAAACCAGAAAATCCTTGACTGCAATGCTCGAAGTTTCTCACAAACCTTGTGCCTCTTTCAGTTGAGACAAAAAGACAGGAATTAGTTTAGTTTACTTTTCAAGCAGTTTGTCCGCACAACGAGGGAGCTTCCCCTCCTAATTTGAAGAGCACTCATTGCGTAGTGTGCATAGCTGTCCATACCAACTTGCACTCCAGAGGTGTTAATTGTTACGCCAACACAGAGGTTTCCATCAGGTTTCTAAGGCACCACTTTCAATTTGATTAGATTTTCATTAAAATTCAACATTGCAAGAGAGTGCCATAGAAGACTTTCAGCATTTGCCATCATTTTTCAACCTTTTATCACAATGCCTTCAAGGTTTAAGGTTGTCTTTCAAATTTCTGATCATTATGTGCAAATCTTAGTGTTTCAATTGTTAATTTTCAGACTTTGAACAGTTTATTTGAAATTTTGTTTTGCTGCCTAGTGTTTTGCATAAGCCATCCAATGGTTTTGAAAATGTTATTTCAACGTTGTCAAACCGTAGGTAATAGTCCTCAATTGCACATTTGATCAAGCAGTTAGGGTCTTCAAAGTGGAAACATCAACAAAAGGGGGAATTTTTAAGTAACTCGTCGATGACAGAACGTAGGGTTTTAGGTCATTAAATTTTACAAGTTCCTGAGATGAGAAATACGAATTTAAATTTAGTTGTCATTGGATTGGCAATTAGAGTTTCAAGTTTCTTTGGAGGATCCTTCATGTTTGAGAAGAAGGAGCTGCATTACAAACACTGAGAAGATCTATCTATCAAGCTAGTTATTTTTAGTACATACTTTTATCAAAGTTCCTAATTTTGGACAACATGTTGGAGGGCCTATTTTTAGGTCACTTGAGTAAGCTTTTATTTCAGCTTTGTTTAGAGTAGTTTTACAATTTAAAGTTCTTTCTGTTTCTTTTAGTAACTTTTAACATCTTTCTTTAAAGATAGCAACTTTCACGATAAATTAATATCATCCTAAATCCCCAAACTTGGAATTTTGTAACCTTATAAATAAGTGCTTAGAGCACAATAGTTTTAATCATAGAAGCATACATCTGCAAAAACTCACCAGGTTTGGTGATTTTTTCCTCCTAGATCACAGTTTTATGAACTCACAGGCAATGATTTTGCAGCTTTTTTTCCCAAATGTTCACAAAAATGTCACAATTTAAATACCCAAATTATGTATGTTCATGGATTATTGCAATTTTTAATCGTTTTTTACTTATTTTGACATCAACAAATGAATTTTTGGAAGAAACAGGATTTTACAATCATTTTATTAAATATTTCGATTCTTTGATTGAACAAATTTATTTTGTTATTTCCACATAAGTCTAGAAAGCAGCAACAACGACTTGAATGACTGCTCCTTCATACTTTGGCTCATGACTGCTCCTTGCTCAGCTTGTTCAGACTTCATCTCTCCCAGGTATGTGATTGTTGACCAAGAAGAGACCTAGAATGAATATTTGTGACTGTTTTTAACATTAACCCTTCCACCGGAAATAGATATTAGTGATTGTTTTCATTGTTAACCCCTATGCTTAAAATTTTTGGCAAGTATCATATCGAAGGAATATGAATCAGTTTTACTGCTCAAATCACTTAAT
>VDFB02257328.1:0-13288 GCA_007258455.2 Sequoia sempervirens | reverse complement strand
GTAGTCATTATTTTCATTTATCATATTGTCATAGACATAGGCATAATTTTATCAAATCCTTCAACATTTGCATAGGGCTTTGGCATTATTATAGGTTGCTCAATTTGAAATCTGAGGGCCTCATTGACTTGCTGCAAACTAGAAGGTGTAACAAAGGTGAACCATGGAAGATGAAGATTTCTGGTAGTATTAATCCTTTTATTTTCATTATATTTCCTTTGTGCTTTGTTATTTCATTGGATTTTGATGTTTATTATTTAATAAGCTAACCCATCTAAATTTCCATAGATACAGGAAGTGCTATCGGGAGTGAAGGGGAGGAATGAGATGGATGGATGGAAGGAGATGGAGGAGATGGAGGTCGAGTGGGAGGGGCTAAAGTTGATGCTTCCCTTTTCTTGGCTCTCTTATCCTTGGTAGGGGTTTTTAGTTGTTGGAATTCTCCCTTGTCTGGTGTGGATCTAAGCACTCTATGAAACCTTTGAGGGGAAGAGGACCCAATTCAATCCATCTTAACTTGGCTTCCCTCCTTCTAGCGCTAGTTCTTTTGATGGGTGTTTTTGCACCTTCTCAACACAGACAACACACAAGTATGCTACCTCTCTTGAAAGGTAATTTTTGTGACTAAGTTTTAGAAATCACCCCAAGGTCTCTCGGGTTTTAGGTCATGACTAAGCTTGGAATAGTTTAATTAGTTGATGTGATTTTTTGATAATCACAAAGGGAATTTATGGTTACTAATCGAGGAGGAGAATTGGGTTTGCAAAAGGAGTTTTGTAAATTATAGAAATGAAGCACAGTTGTTGCAAGTTCAGGACAACAAACTAAAACTCCATATTTACAATTAGATTTAGCTTTGTGGTGATGCTCGAACTTTTTCTAAATTTTCGGTTCTAAAGAAAGGTCAAAAATGAAAAGGGGTAAGAAGTTTCCTAGACTTGCAACTAATTTTGAGCAGTAATGATGGAGGATGCTACAGTGGAAAAACTTCCTAAAACTAAGTTCCAAGGATAGCCTACAATCTCATGAAACTAGTGCAATCTTCTAAGGTCTACGTATTTTGAAACCTTTCATTCAACATTAAAGCATGAACAATAGTTGAACTTGATTGCAGCAATGAAAATAATGCTCAGACTAACTTCACACAGCTGTTTATCAACAATAAACAAAAATTATATGCTAGGAAGACATCAAACACCATAGCATTCTTCACAATTAAAGGATAGCATGAACTAACAACTAAAGTAACTTAAAACTAAGAACAATGAAGTTTAAATATAACATTGGGAGAATAAATTATGCACACATGAGAAGAAAACACAAGAAACCATCAAACAATGCTTTTCTCATTAATTTTCTACAGCATGCCTTTACACAACTCATCTTTCTCCTTGAAAATGAGAGGATGCCCCTATTTATAGTTTTCCAAAAGAAAAATGAATGGAAAAGATTCATTTACATTGTGTGGCTTAGATTCATTTTACATTAGGGTTTTACCTACCCCCAAATATATAGAAATATAAAAATAGACTTTGTATTTTCCCTATTTTGTCATCTAGTGGCCTTGACACTATAGCTTTTTTTTCTTGTAGTGGCTACCAACCTTTACACCTATTTTGACAAGTATACATCATCTATGATGGGATTTCTGACCAATTAATGAGCATTCACATACTCTATGAATTTTCCAAACATAACTACAAGTTTCTTCTCCTCAGAGAGCTCAAATTTTAGGATCTGGGAGGACATCCTCTTGACTCTTTCTATGATTTCCCTCTTATTCTCAACAAAATTTAACCTGACCTCAATGATCTATTATGTTCAAATGAAAGCCCTCACAGTGAAATCCATAAACTCTAGTGGTAGCATGTCACCATCTCACTCCATTTTTTGATGAAACAAAGGCTTGAATCTCTCTAGATCTAGTTCCAGGACAGACAACTCATAGTTAGTCATCAACTTCAGGTATTATGTGCTAGTGGTTCTTTGTTTGGCAACCCACTCATGATCAACTTCAAGATTGTGCAAGACCTTCTCCAAAACCTCCTTTCCATAATCCAGGTTCATTAACCAAGTTTCCACCAACCAGTGATCTTCTTTTGGCATTTCCAACTCATTTTCCCATATATCTTGGGAAAGCTTAAGGATGCTTTCCAGCTTAGGGTAGGTGATCCTATACATTTTTGGGAACTCTTTACAGGTGTTCATCATGCCTTCTATATCTTTTCCTAAGCTTTGATATCTATTATACATTGTGATCACATGGTTGATCCCTCTGTCACTAGTAGATATCACTTTGTTGAACCAATCGGTCATAGACTTGGTCCAATTCTTCCTTTTCTCTATTTTATTGATATCTTCTTTTGAGAGTAAGGAGGTTGGTGCTAATGATTTTGTTAGAGTCTCATCTTCCATAGATGTCCACTTTTGAATGTAGGTAGTGAGATCTTCCACATGTTCTTTTAGCTCTTCCTTGGCGGATTGATCTTTGTTCATCTGTTGTAATATGGTGGTCACTAACTCCTAAAATGCATCTATCTTTTTCTCACAAGTCTTCAAGCCTAGGTTAATCATTGATATCTAGTATTCCTACCCTTGAATAACTCTTATACCTCCACTAGCTACTGGAGTGGTGACCTGCAGCATTCAGGATCCAAAAGCATCTATCGTGATGTGCAACCTGATTTTGGGTTTCTTCTCCTTTCTCGTCCTCGTTTCCACTCGGGCCAGGATTGCCTCTAGCCTTGCTTTTGGGTTTTGTAGCCATAGGATATTTCTTCTTCAATTTCTTCTCTAGCCAGTCAGGAATCTTAGTTTGACCCTTGGGTGATTCATGATCAACTTCCTCGTCTTTTTCCTTCAAGGCTTGTCTTCTTCTTCATTGCCAACAGCCTCTTCATCACTCTTTTCTTCTTCGCTTGGTTCCTTTTTCCGTGTAATTCTTTCTACATTTGGCTCAGTGATTTCTATATTCTCTTCAGTGATGCTCTCTTCTTGCGATGCCATTTCTTCCTCCTGTGTAATCTCAACACTGTGCCCAAGCTTGAAGCTCCTTTCTTGGGAAATCTTCTCTTCTTGCTTCTCTTTCTCTTCCTCCCTTTTTGGAGGAAACTCCTCTTTTGGGACCAAGCCCTTGTCTTAGCCAATTGGTGGAGGTTCCTCAAGCATCTCCACATTTGTGTCAACATCTACCTTTTCTTCTGTAAAGTGGTATTTCTCAAGGTTAGCCTCCTCACTTGCATCCTTATGTTGTTGGGGTAGCTCATCATCTGGCTCTTGATCTAATGTTTCTATCACATAACACTTGTCTAGAGCCTCAACATCCTCTCGAGAATTCTATGACCTCTCCTCATCAAAATCCACTTTATCCAATTTTATATGTAGCGTACCCTCCAGATGCTCAAAATAATCATCCCGATCAGAATTTTGAGCTCATCAACTATCTCCTTTGCAGCCCCCCTATGCTGCTTGTTATGGTTTTTTTCCATCTCTTCTGAGATCTACATCATGGCCTCCATTTTAGTGGCTTAGTAGGTGGTGGAGGAAGACGTAGTGCAGGAACAATTTGGGCCATTAGAGCTTGGACCTTGGGATCAAGGATTACCCTATAAATCTCAATGGGCACATTCTACATATAGGCCATGAAAGCTTGTGGCAGGACTGGCGGTGGCATAGAAACTGAAGGCATAGATGGAGGCAGGGTAAATAACATGGGAAATGGAATTGGGAGTGAGGAAGATGATAGTGGAGAAGTAATGGAAAAGGAGGAGTCAAGAGCTAATATCGAGGCATTCAGGGAGGAAGAGGTGAGGTGGATAGAGATGTCGACAGCACATGGAGGCAAAACGGGCAAAGCTTGAGGAGTGGAAGATGGAGGAGTGGCAACGGTGGTAGTGGCAGCGGGAGTGGATGTGGTGGGTGGTGACTGCAGCTACTCGATTTCTTCTTCTTCTTTGTCATGGTGTTCCTCTTCCTAGATGGTAGGCATCTTGAGCATGAATGTTCCCATTATTTTTTCTCTTATGGATGATTACCCCTCAATTGGATTTTTGGAATACACCTTTTTTTTAGGCTTACGTTCAAGTGCATCCTTCCTCTTTTTAGATCTTGTGGCTAGTGGGGACTTGGGAAATTTTTTTGATGAACCAACAGTTGCTCCACTATTAGTTTCTCTTTCAAGCTTGTCTTCGAGCTTTCCATATATCAGCTCAACATCCTACTCCTTGAGTTGAACAACTTGTGCATCTACACATTGCCTTGTTCTATTTTCAATGGGTCAGGTGAGGATGTCATGTTCAGTGACCTCTTCTTTATTCCAATCAATCATAGGTAGGGGCAAGTTGGCCACAATATTGTATCTATCATCAATAACATTTCTATTTTCATCCACTATCTGATCAGGCATGGGGAATAGATTTATCGACTTCAGAAACTGGGTTTTCATCCTCATATAGTGCCTCATTCCCACCTCCTAGTCATCAATGCAATTGGACCAAAATTCCTCGACATGGGATCGATGGGCATATTTCCTCCCAACCCATTTCTTTAGCTTTCCATGAGGATCCACCCTTCCTTGGTCTATGTAAGGGTCCAAGTTGTACTCTGCTAGCTCCCTATCTGAGTATTCGGAACATTGGGCGATGGGGAAAGAGTACATTCATTTCCCGAAGGTTAGGGGATATGGAATCCCAGCTTGATGCTTGTTACTCGATAATGTGTGGGTAGTACATAGCTTTCAAGAGACTTCCAATAAGATTATCATGTCATTAGGGTAGCATGGTAACCGGTAGGTTCTTCCCAAGAACCCTTTAGCTTTGATGTAGGTAAACTTCGAGAACTGGATGAAAAATACTCAAATTCCCTTATGAAATCCTTCGCGTTGTTCAACACCCTCCTCTCAAAATCTCCTCTTAAGAGTTTGATTATGTGCCCAATGAAGGCATCATTTACTCTCCTCTACTCTTTCTTGAAGTTCCTATATTTTAGGTGAGGATAGCAATCATAAAATTTAAGCTCTTCTTTCTTTGTCTCCAGTGGGCTTGCAAAGAAGTGAACTTTATACGGGAATTTCTTCGCAAGGAGGTAGACTAGATACAAGGTCAGATAAAATTGAGATGTTTTCTTTACGACCATGAGCTGATTATGCATGTTTTCATTGATCATCTTGGCCAAGTGGAACTTGGCCTTAGCTTGGATGATCTCCTCTATGAAGCAGAAAATCCATTCTTCAAAGAAGGTGGCCACTTGCATTCCCATTACTTTGTTCAGAAGAGTAACCAGATCATGGTACTCTTTGAGTAAATCACTTCTAAATAGTTTATGGGGTACCTTGTTGGCACTGCCCCTCTTGTCCTTCAACCAATGTTGGTTTACTGTTCTTTTGCATGCTAGAGGATCTTGTTTCCACATGCCTTCAAAAATTCCTTTTCCACCTCTTTCATTTTGTCAAATGTTGGGATGTCAAACATCTTGCCAATAGCCCTAGCAAAAAGGTCTTCCAATACTCTTCCATCTTTGTCAATGATTTTCCTATTGGAGTGGTAGCACTCTCGGCAAGCCATTACAAATTTTTGAGCAATTAGTGCATGAGGGAAGTCAGTTTCCTTTGCGAGACCACTTTTCTTAATCCTTTGGGAATCCTCTGTAGTCGAGTTCACCATCACCCTTTGCTCGAATTCATCTATATTCACGTGTCCTAAGTTGGTATTTGATATTGTGTCTCAGGTGGTTATTAGCTTCAAGGTGCATTCCACCATGTGGAACTGATACTTCATTTTTTCTTTTTCCTCTTTCCCCCTCGATGTTCGAGTGGTATTCTTTCCCCTTTCAGAATTCTTGATGGGCTTCCCTGATGTTCCCTCAGCTGGTTCATATAAAGGAGGTAAACATTAGTGAAATACTGCAAATCCAAGGCTAGATCCATTTATACATCCTGAGAAGATCATAAAATTCATCATCATCAATCATTTGAAGCTCATTTGGGTCATTTCGGCAAATGAGGGCCCAGGGTGTGGGTTTCCCCTAGGTGGAATCCATCAGGAGCAACTGGGAGCAGGATGGTGCAAGAGTCACGAATTTCCACAGACAACTTCTCGCAATGAGATTTCCACATTACTTTCTTGAAATGAAAATCCCCTAAGGAATTATTAAGCATGTGTGGTAATAGGTCACAAAGTTCCTAGCGTCATTAGATTAGGTTTTTGTGCTCTTATGAGTTTGGAAGATGTGGGCATCATGAGGTGCAAACGTATTGAGGTTTGTCTGTTCAATAGCGGCATTCAGGGGATGGAAATCCACATGCGGAAGTTTGCACTATGAAACCCATAGGAACTGTGGATGCTTGGGGTTAGGCTTTAAAGTTTCACTATTTTCGAGACTGTGGAAACAAACTATCAGGCCGCAGTTATATGTTTTCCATTAAGGAATGGCCTTAAAGGGACTGCGGTCCGCAAATGGTGGTCTGCATAGGTGGGCCCACAAGCTTTGTTCATACTTAAGTTTTGTGCCAAAAAGCTTTAGACTTCGATGGAAGGGAAACCCACCCACGGAGTCTGCCACACATGAAGATGCGGGCACCTGGCTGTCAAGTAGGGAAAAAAGAGTTAGGACCACCCACATACGGCTACCCACAGAGGTTTGCTCGCATGCAGCTTTTCCTTAGCATTTTGTTTAGCAGACTCTCAAAAACAGAGAAGGCGATGAGGGTGCAGAGTCTACACTGTGGGAGGACATAGTGACTTCTCCATTAAACAACAGCAGTTAGATGATGGCAAGCGGTACACAGTGGCCAGCATGACCATCTGGACTTAGCGAATTTTACCAAGTGTCAAATTCGGTTCCCTTTTGTAGCGAGGATGCAACCAAAGCCTGCAACGTGGGGTGGCATTAGGGTTATGCTGTTAAGAAATGATGATGCAATATGGGCCATCCAAGAGTGGAATCCAACATGCGATCTCCTACATAAGACCGAGGACTCAGTCTTTTCCTAGAATTTTCAAATGTTAACAAGGATGATGGGGGCAAGGATGTGGTCCACAAGGGTACATCCACCATGCGATGTAAAATGGAAAAGGCAGAATGGGATTTTGCATGGCACGAGAACACAAGTGAGGCCAACACTAAGGATTTTGAGTGTTGGGGTAGATTTCCCATGCAGGTTCGGAGATTAAAGAGGTTTGGCGAGGATTCCACAAGGAATTAGGGTTTAATTTTCCAATATTTTCAATGTTTGGAAACCCTAACTACCAAAGAACATTTTAAAATGGGTTTAAATGCGACCCTACCTAGAAATGCACAAAAATATGGTGAAAGTCTAGCTCAAATTCAATGTGGAATCACATGCAAGCGGGAGCTCCTTGTTCTCCTCTAAAATTTCAAACCACTGGGGTGAAAATGATAGGCTTGGTGAACCTATTTATAGGAATTTTGAAATTAATGGTGTGCATTTAATTCTCAGTATGGCGGCAGGTCAGATTGGTGAGATTGCAGAAACCCGTGCTAGGTTGGACGTTTGCAAAGACCCGGGTGTCAAAACCAAGTGCATGGCCCGCGATGCGGGATAAAGCATGGGGTTAGCCTCTCACTAGCAATGGAACAATGACGGTGGTCCAGAGAGGGAGACCCACAAATGTGGGTCCGCCAAGCTCAATGGATGCCAGGGCCAAAAGCCAAGGGAAACCCACAACTACAATTTTGCAAAGGAAAACAACTTAATAAATTTTGGGTAGGTAAATTTGGTCAAAGATATTTTGGTGACTTCACTACATGTGACCAATTTTAAGCTCAAAAATAGGGGCATGCAAAATGAGGCAAAAGCACAAACGACCCGACAAAGGTGAAACGGAAAGAGGGGGTCCTCAATTCGAACAAAGCATGTGTGTTATAATTACAACACCTCTATGTATAGCCTAGCAAATACAATCCTACCCTATGTAGTTGTTGTCATCGCTTCCAACTGTTAACAATGATCAATCTCCCAATCTCTCTCAATAGTCACGGTTTGTACCTACTGCCTCACATGATCTCTCTCCATAGTAATAGCCAAAACCCACTACCATTCCTGATCCATCTCAATAGTAACTACTAAAATATATTGTCAGGCCTGATCCTACTCACCTATAATGACCTAAACTTTCTACTACAGGTACTAAATCTACAAATCCTATGGATCCAGTGGTGGTGGTTGAACAGGATACTGTTGCACTAGTTGTTGTTGAATAGAAGGCTATTGTCCCATTGGTGGTACACCAAGGATCTTCCCATCCTATCCATCTTGTCCATCCTGGCCATCTTGGCCATCCTGTTCCCTACCTCTGTCTACTCCCCTCCCTCCAGGTCTCCCTCATGGAGGAGCACCTATTCGATCTATCAACCTGCAAGTGGGTGTGAACCATGCATCATATGCAGGCATCATTTGTGCATCTACCTATCCCTAGTCATAATCCCATGGCTATGCCACCAACTTTCGAAAACCTTCAACCACCTTAGAAATTAGGATTGTAGGTCTCCATGTGGGAATCTCTCGATCTGATCTAGAAAAGATGGCCCTATATGCATCTTCTGGCATATCTTGTTGCTCACCAAAATATCAAGCCACCCTCTTTGGAAGATACCTCTCTATAATCATGTGCTCTCGACCCTGAATATACTGGGTCTATCTCACAAAGAAGAGCTACTACACATCATTATACCATGCTGGCATTTGTAGCCAGGGTCACCATCTGAACACTATCATATCATCAAGCACCTAGTGCCAGTACAAAATCCTAAGCTTCCTAATGTGTTGCAAGGTAATAGTGCCTCTATAACACCAAACCACAGGATCATACATCTCTACATCGGCCATCTAGACGATCATTCCGAGCACAGCAATATGCTCCCAAGCCCAAATGTGAAGCAAAGTAACTCATGTCCCCATCACTCTACCCTCATAGTAGACAAATTTGTGCATATCATGATACAAAGAGGCCAACATAACTGGCCCCCATGTAAACAATGTCCTCTTGTAGAGCATCTAATGCAATGTTGAGCCCCATCCTAGGCTGAATCCTCTACTCCGTCGGTCAAGAGTGACCAAACTAGAAATTTTGATGGCTGCAATGGTCAATCTAAAAATAGGCACTCAACCTTTGTACATATTGAGGTCTATCTAGGATTTAACTAGAACAAGGTCCTCAATTTCCATCACCTCGTGGAAAGCATCGTATTTGGCATCAGATTCATAAATCATGAACTCGCTATGCATCATAAAATGTAGAATCCACCATACATCCTCTAATGTCACTGTCACCTCGCCAGTGGGAAGGTGGAACGACGAAGTCTCACTGTGCCATCACTCGCATAGTGCAGTCATCATAGCTAGATGTGTCTAGACAACAGACATGTATGCAACGTACCATAGGCTAATCTCCCCCAAGTGCTCCTAGCGCAACTTGGATAAATCACCAAGTCTCCCCAAAACTATGGGTTGGTGCTTGCAAGACATCAAGGGTGGAATGACCTGCACCCACGAAGCACACGATGCCAAAACTCAAAAAAAATTGACTCAGTTTGGAATTTTTTTTCTCCAAAATAACAATAGTGTCACTATTTACGATAGCATTGCTATAATTTAAATTATAAATCACAATTCCCAAGCCACTTCAAATTGTAAATCACAAATCACATTGCCACAAACATATGCATCACAATTCAAACTTTGGAAACCCTAACCCTAATTTACAAATCGAGAAGTGCATCACTATAAACATATGCATCACAATTCAAAATTGGAAACCCTAATTCTAAATTACAAACTACATCGCAATACACATATGTTTCATGAAAATTCATTTTAGTGTCACCAATTCTCATATTAGTGTCACTATAGAGTGATGCTTCCAAAGATTAAAATTTAAAAAGCAATAAATGCATCAAAAAGTTAAATTTCAAATCAAGTTTTGAGTTACATATCGGTGGTCCTAAGCCTCGAAGCCTCTAGTACTCTCAAACCTAGTCAGAAATGTGTCATGGGAGCTCTCATCACGTCATTTCATCGGAGGGTCAGAGCTCAATTTGCAAGAATTCCTTTAGGTGTGAATGCACAAATAAATTGAAAGTGACACTTCTTGGCCTATTTATGCAAGAAAATTAGGGTTTTTTCCTTAATTTAACCTTGAAGCTAGGGTTTATCATCATTTTCACTAATTTTTCCAAACTGAAGCTTATTTTGCATAGTTTTTTATGTTTTTTGCATTTTTCTTGCATCTCGAAGCCTTTTTGGGCCCTTGGGGCAGCTTTTCACCTTTATCGAGAAATCAACCCAAAATTCAAATTTTCGCTTACTTTCTTGAGGGGACGGGGAATCAGCTTTATCCTTCAGTACTAGGGCATATAAAAATTAGAATTTTTTTATTTTTTGATCTAAGCAGTAATTTTAATCCGAAGATCATCAATCTTTGAACTGAAGTAGCATGTACCTCTCTTCAAAGAGGAGAAAAATGTAGACACTGAAAAATGTCTTGAATGATATCATGCACTTGAATCAGGTATACTAACATAATTTCCTCTTGAAATCCATCAATTTTTCACTAAATTAATCGAATTAGCCTAGCTAATTAATTAATTGAATCATTTGCATATGTTAACCTAATTTTTCAAAATAGGTTAATTCACCCCCTTTCACGCTAATATTTCATCTCATTAAATTAAATAAATCAAAATATTTAATTTAAATCCCTAAATCTTCTTATTTAATTAAATAACACTAAGGTATTTAATTAAGTGTCATTCCACCTTTCCCCCATTCATTAAATCATTTTATTTTATGAATATCATTTAATTCTTCTAAATCCCCTAATTGCATGATTAAAACCTTTTTTAAATTAGCAATTATCTAATTAACCTCTTTCCTCCCACTTGAAAGGGAATATTCCCTCCCCTTTTGCACAATTAAACTTTGTTTTAATTAGAAAAATATCCTTTTTCCTCACCCATGAATATTCCAAAGAATATTATTTCTCCTCCAATCATTTAAGAAAAGGAATATTATCACAAAGCCTCATTTGCAAGATAGCTTGAAACCTCTTGTGCAAGTTAACTATTGACCTCTTGTACAGGTCATAAGTGTGCTTGTTTGGAAGGAATGAGAACCCTTGATTAAATCCCATCTTGCATTCTCACCCTTCGATGAGAATCCATGATCCATGCCTCCAATTTCTTTCGTCCTAGACCGTTGATTATCTTTTTCAATCTCAATCCTTCATTTCTCATTTGCTTTCCAATAAATAGAACAATATTTAGAGAAAAATGGATCCATCTTTTCAGATAAAACTAATGTTGTTGAAATCATTCACACTCCCACTCATATTTAGCACACATTTAACATATTTTAGTTCGTTTTAGTTGCATAAATAGCTTAGCTTCCATGCATCCATTTAGCATGTTTAATTAATTAGGGTTTGAATCTTTTTGGTTTAAATATCATTTAGATTAGCTTAGCAATTGCATATCTAAATCATTTAGAATAAATCATGGTAGATTAACTCTTGCATCATACTCATTTTAGCATAAATCATGTTTTCATCCACATATCACAACAATTTCATCGATTCTCTTCAATAGAATCAATTGAAACAAACTCACTGATCATGAGATTGGGAGAGGGTCATTTTTCCACATCAATGCGACACCAATTCCAAAATGGGATAAGTTTCAGATAGGTTATAGTAAACATTTTACATTTTCATATTTAGAATGCGTCATTTGAATAAATGTTTAGTTTATCTTTCATTTGAATGATCTTGTTTAAGATTGAGTATTAGTGGCATGAATATGCTTTGATTCTTCATGGATCAAGCATAATCGACCGATACTAATATCCTCGATCAACAACCACAAAAACCTATTTCTCTAATTTCATTTAAGAAAATGAGATCCAAAAAATGAAGTGACTAACAACCAAAAAGGTGAGTCAAATCAAGGTATGAATAAAGAAATTCCTTTATGCAAGGACGAGGGTAAGATTCAAATAGCACTTTGGGGAGAAAGATTACAATCATTAAATAAACTCCAAATTGCAAGCTATAAAATGCAAATAGAAGATTGTACTCAAAACTGATGGAAATAGTAATTAAAAGGTGGATCTAGAAAGGGGAGAATGATGTATACCATTCACCAAAAGTCAGATTTTGAAGCTCACCAAGGACTCATTTTCCCTATAGCGAATGGATCCTAGATAGGGCTCTGTAAAAATCCATTTTGGGTTCTTTTATGTTGTTTCTGCACCCCCAGATTCCCAATTTTTATTATCAAATAGCCATAAATAAATCCTATAGAATACTTTCTATGATATGAACACTTTTCTTGTAACTATGACCACTTTGCAACTTTCTTCAATTTTTCTCTTTAGAGGATCTTTTGTTGTACATGTAGCACACACGCCTCATTCAGAATGGGGACTATATTTTTTTGCTTTGTTAGGTCTCTTTGTCGCTGCCTCATTTTGTGTGCCCCTATCTTTGAGTCTTAAGTGTTCAATGGTTCTTAGAAGAATCATTTTGAGTTGACCATGTTTTCCTACCCTCAAATTTTTCAAGGCCTTAGGCCTTTGCGAGATTTCCCTGGTTGTTTGTCTTCAATCTTTAAAACTGGCGTCCTCTAGGCAGCACGGGTCCGCCCCTACGGGCCACTTTGTGTGGGTTTCCCTAGCTCCTTGGCCATTCCAAATGGCCTTCGCACGATGTCCTTCTACACCTCAGTACCTGCATCATCTTTGGTTGTTTTCACCATCAATCTGCTAAATGGCCAATCCCCGGCTGCCATCCGACTTGCGGGCTCCGATGTTCCCACCGTCATTTTTGAAATCTTTGTTCACCAACTTTGGCACATGTCATACTAGCATTAATCAAGGGAATTCAATGCACTAACATCCATAAATAGCTCATTTCAAGCTATCATTTTCATTTGTCAGAAGTTCAGAAGCCAGTCAGAGCCCCCACTAACGTTGTTGTCATGCCCGTCAAGCTCCGTCACCATCTCAAATCCTTTGCGAGTTGTTGATTCATCTATCTTCATCTAGTTTCACAGGTTAGTTTTTTGCCACAATCCATGTATTGATTTTTCTTTTATTTCTGTAAAAAGTTATTAAATCTTTGAAAGAAAGCTTAAAAATCAACTAAACCAAACCTCGGCAAACAAAACCCATGTCTTTGAATTTTGAGGAGACCTTTGAAATCCTTTATGTGAGGCTTGTGGAACTAGAAGTCCTCACGGCCATTCTTAAACCAGGTCATTCATGCCCTGTAGGTCC
>VDFB02257327.1:0-47358 GCA_007258455.2 Sequoia sempervirens | reverse complement strand
GTGGTGCTTCTATATGACAATAAATGTGCCATCACCTTTGGTTAGAATCTTATCTTTCATGCATTGGCATGATAGAGAATGAGGGGGTTCTTGTTTGAGATGGTGGTCACCTTGGTTGTTGTTGCACGTATCTTGATGAAACACTTAGAACACATAGATGTTTAGATAGTATATGTTGGCTATAGGGATTGTTCCCTTGATATTTGAGTTTATTTTTTACCCCTTATGCAATGTATATAACAAGTGGCAAAATGTTGGGAAAGGTGTTTTGTACATCTTATTTAATGCTAATAATGTAAAAATAAATACTTAATTGTGTTGCATCTTAGAGATGTGGATACCACATGGGTTAGACTTTCTTGAGGTCATGTGTGTGCTATATGTGACATTGAAATCAATATTTAATGTGGGTGTCATATTGGGAAAATATTTAATATTGAGAAAAATTAGTACCAAAGATCTAATTTGGGGTCATGGTTTAGTGAGCTCATGGTTTATATAATACCACTTAGTGGTTTTGAGGAAAGCTTATCACTATAAAAGCAAGCACAAATAGTTGAGGTTAGCTTATGTCACGTTTGGCTTTCTGGCTAAGGTTGATTGCGCATCTCTTGTAAGTTGCATATGTGAAAGCATGGATTGAGATGTGTGGCTACATAGTTTCAGTTTGCTTGTTCACATGGAGAAATGCAGGTAGGGTGCTTGATGCTTCAAAAGCTTTGCACAGAGACTTCATAAGTATATTGTAATCTTGTTCATGAGATATTACATTGAGTGTGTGAGTGCTTTTGAAGGGTGGGTTTTTCTCTTGAGAGGGTTTTCCCAGAGTACAGCTAACATTAGCTTGTGGTGTCTGTTGTTATTATTTTTCTTTGTGGATTTTAAATACTGGTTTTGCATTTGTTTTTCTCCAGGGTTATATAGAAATGGTATATTTCGCTGCAAATTTACTTTCAAATGTGACCAACTCCTTGCAACTCATACCTACCCCTTATCAAGCTAATAATTTTATAAACAGTTAGTAATATTTAAAATTCAATATTCTTAAATTCATTTAAATATATAATTTTCTAAACTACTATAAACATTTAATATATTTGTTTATTTTTTAATATTTTAAATTTATTCTAATATCAATATTTTAAATTTAATATAATATATTTAAATAAAAATAAAATTGTAGATTTATATATTTCAAATTTAATTATGATTTTTTTCTTGAATTTTATTAGTTGACAAATTTGTTTTGAATTTTTTCTTCACCAAACCCAAACACAAATCTTATGATATAGCCTAGGACAACACAAAATGCTTGTTTCCATTCACACATTGAAATTATTTTCAAATTGGTTGTGTTTTCAAAAGATTTTTAAAAGATTCTGTATATTCAGGAAGTTTTTAAAACTCACATTTTCCTGATGTAGCTGTGGTAACTAATTATAGATCAAAAATATAATTTATGCCAACAATTGGATACCTGAAAAGCCAGTTTGTTTCCAGCATGTTTTCCACCATTAATTATGTTGAATGCAGGAACCGGAAGAACAAATTTTGAATTTCCTGAAAGATCGGCAATATGCTGATAAAGTGGGACCTGCCAAAATAAATCGCCAGTTGCACTTCACCTTTGAAATTCCTAAATAAAATTTCTATACATTAACAAAATAAGTTCAATGAAAATCCCAATGACAAGTAATAGAAGTTGTCTTACATTTTTCAAGCAACAATGTAGAGTAGTTTTTACACACCTCTTTTTCAGCAGCCCCAGCTTTACAAACTGCCATGGATACAGCCAAAATTGCATTTGCTCCAAGCTCTCCCTGGAATAAAGGCTAGTTATTAACATCCAAATTTGTAGAAACTAATTTTCATGAGGGTATCCAAACAAACCACTTGAAGAATAAATAAATTTACAATTTATCCTTTCGTAAGGAACAGTACTTGGAGAATGTTACCCTAGCATACAGATTCCATTTCTACAATATGGATGTACTCTTTTTGTGAGTAATAAAACCAAATTAGAATTTTTTGCTTGAAAATAGATTAATAGGACTAGGTTACAAATAAAAACCTGTAATGATCAACCCCAAATATTTTTTTTTTTCTGATTTTTTCCCTCTTTCCCAGTTTGCCCTCAAAGTTTTCTGACTTGCAGATTTGTTTGCTTGAGAAAGTTTATGCATTAGCTTTCATAAGTGTTTTCAGTTTGAATGACATAGCATGAATACATAATGGGAAAATAACAATAAATAGGAGGATATGCTTGAAAAGGTATTATTTCAAACACCCTAAGGACTGATTCGAAAGCAGAATTATTAGAGTCATGTGAAACAAATAAAAGCTCTCAAAATATTGTAAATCACACCTGGCATTAAAGGCAAAAACAGCAGCAAGATCTTCAACCCTAGCCTCCATAATCACCAACTCCAGAAGATAATGAATAAGCAGTCCTCAATGGCGAACTAATTTAAAGGATGCAGACAGCTAACAGAGAGCTCCAAAAAATCACGAACCAGCACCATACTGTTCATTTAACCTCTTATTAACCAATGACAGGGCTCACCAAAAATCAGACCTCTTGGCTAACAGAAGGCAGCCTTAACCAGCAACTGCAAACTGCAAATGGAGCTTTGACAGCAGAACCTACTCCACCCAAGGCATACGTCCACCACTCAGGTTGAGAGAATAGTCACAATGCAAAGCTAGGAGGAGGCATCCCTCAACAAGGTTCCAATAGGCAGAAAACCCCACTCCTGATGGACCAACCAGAATGAAACAAACACCTAGAAAGTGGCACCCCAGGCAGAAGTTCGATTGGCTCTTAAAATTCCAAATCTCACTTAAAAATTACTTTCTAATACTCTTTAGAATCGGCAAGAAGACAGCCACACATTGCTGCAATACCCATTTCGAATATCAAAACCATCACAGAGATATGAGTGAAAATACCAGTTCAGGCCCAAACTGAAAGTGCCCAAAAATCATGTAAATCTTCACCAAAGCAACTTAAAACTTCACCCAAATCGCTGCAAGATAAAATGTTCGTTATTTGCTCCAATCTCAACCAAAATGCATCATACTAATCTCAACGCGAAGCCCCTGAAATGAGACTCCCAGCAAACCCTACTGATGTTGTCTTTCAAACACGAAGAGAGTGTGATCTACAAAGGTTTCCATCCATAATAACCCGTGATTTCCTCAAAGCCAAGCTCCAAGAGAAACGCACAACAAAGTTTGATATCCAAAAGCATAGACAACTTTACAAATGAATTTCAAATTAATTTTGAAGGAGTCTCCAAATTAGGGCGACCAGCAGCAGCCATAAAATCCAACGCCACTGTACAAAAACATTTGATTTTATTTTAATTCATCCTCAACATTAGCTTATTTAATTTTTAACTCCATTTTTCTTCTCCTTAGGCATCCACTTTAAAAGTGCTTCATAAAATACCTTTGAAGCTCATTAAAATGACTTGAAGTCATTGTACTAGGCGCCATGGTACAAATTTGTCCAATTCATGACCCTCAACAATTAAATATTAAGTTACTTTATTGAAGCTCCTTTTTGAAACATTATTCAAATATTTTAATGATTCAACCTTAGTGACTTGTATCGACTGAATATGTATTGCTAAAACCATCCTGACCAGGTCCGGCTAACCCTAATTGACTTACTATTTTTAGAAAGTCCTAAAAAAAGTAAATAGCACCCTAAAATTGGAGCCGGAGAGAAACTGAGGCACTCGAGAAGGATCGCCAAGGATTGAAGCACCGTACCAAACCCTCTGCTAAAAATAGTAAGTGTATCGAAATCAACCCTAACTAAAAGAGGACGTCATAAAATAGGGACATTACAAAACCAAAAGTCGAATCACACAAGAAGTTGGAAAGACTAAAATTTACTTCTTTCCCAAAACAGCAAGGAAATGATATTGGAAGCTGAAGATTGAGTTCTTTAACTCTGAAAAACTCGTCATCTTCCTTATTCTCACAATAAAGTAAAAACAACAAAAATAAATTAATAATATTTTGATTCTTAAAAAAGAAATAGAAAAACTTCAAATGTTATCAACTCCATGAGACAATAACCAAAAGACAATTGGTTGGACAAGAGTGAAGATTATTACCAAACCCCACTACTTTGCAAAGGCCCTTTCCTTGATATCCATGTGCATAAAGAATCGCTAGTTTGGAACTCCAACCAACTACAACTCTATTGCCCCATTATGAAACAATAGAATTGGAAAATAATTCAAATAACTTCTTAAAGCACAATCCAACAAATCATTATGATTTATTTCAAATGCGTTATATGTAGCTTAGTCATTGCCCCTCATAGGATGGCATTGCATCCCTATGAAATTTTCAATGTTGAAGTCCTTATTACATGTTTTCTCATGTCCATCCATTTATTTGTCATGCATCAAAGCTGAATGTCATGATGATCCCTTGGTTTCTTGTCCTATTTTGAGCAAGGTTAGACATTTCTAAAGTTTTATGGTTAGTTTGTAATAATCATGTGCAAAAGAAAAGACTAAGGAACTCATGATTCAAAGGCCTGGTATTTGTCTAACTATATATCAGTCCAAAGGAAGTCAAAAACTAAGTGCTGAAAGATGGCAAAGACAAGAGAAAAGTGCATCTAACAAGGTGTTGCCAAGGTTAAGTGCTAGTGTTCTCTTTGGAGCGCATCTATAAGGAGAATGGCAAGTTTGAGCGGCAAAGACAAAATAGGAGTGCTCCTAGAAGTTTATTATCAAAATGTTAAGCGGCTATAACCATCATGAAGTAAACCTAGCAATATATAGCCATACTTCAAGTGGCAGAAGTAGTAAAGAAGTGCTCCTTTAGGTGACAACAACCCTCCAAAAGCATGCCTCAGGGGTTTAGAATAGGTTTTACGCAGGCGGAGAGTGCCAAGCATGGCTATGCCAATGTTCTAAGTGATAAATAGGACCAAGGAACATTCTTAGACCATTTCAACCATGTTTAAGTGGCAATGACTCGTGAGAAGCACAACTTGAAAGGATTGAACATGTTTTAAGCAGCAGAAATGCTCATGGAGCATGCCAAACATGTGGAAGTCAATCTTTAACGGTTAAGTCAAAAATAGAGTGCACCAGTCAAGAAATAGTCTAGTTCAAGTGGTTAAGGCAGAGGAAAAGATCACCTAGAAGGTATTTGATAGTGTTCTAATCGTTGTAACTCTCCCGGAGCACATCTCAACCATTCATGTCATGTTTTAAATGATAATATCCCATGTGGAGTGCAGCATTGGAGTGCAATTTTAGTGCTAGGGTTTGCAAGTTGCAGAGTGTTGTACCCAAACCAAATTTTTTGCTTCATTAAGGCATTTTGCTTAAAAAGTCTAAACCTTGCTAAAATGATGTCAAAATACAGTTTTTGGGCAAGTCAAATATGGACTTTGGTCAATGTCATGCCAGTCATCAGCAGCAGTTGACCATAACCTGGAGCTCAGAACCAAAACCTGGGACTCAGAACAAGACATGAGATGGAGAAGCGCTTCATGACAAGATTATACTCCTACAAGGTCAAATCAGTGGCTAAGAACAGTGTTCATGGAGGTGAAATAGATGAAGATTTCAAGCAGAAAACAGATCTGCACCCCTGTAGCCCAGGGGCGCCCTTCTTTTTGAAGGCCCAGATCTTGTTGCTTTTGCTTATGAAAGCATTCAAACTCTTCAGAATTAGTCTAGCTTTCTGACGAGCTATCAAGCGCAGTCATCCGAGTTGCAAAACTCCGGCAGTCGAGGTCAGAAGCTAAAGGTACAGAGAGGTTGCATGTCACAGACGATTGTCAGTTTGCAGTTTTTGCACCTCTGTAGCCCAAGGGCGCCCTTGAATTTGACCCCTCAGATAGGTAAATTTGTAGATATTGTCTTCCTGAGATCTTTTCTAATCTAGTCTAGCTCCACAACGCACCAGTTCGCAAGATGATCAGACATGCCGAGTGATCGTGACAGAGGTTCTACCGGACACGTACATTAGAGGGTGGAGAAATGTTGGAAGACATACCTGTACCTCTGTAGGCTAGGGGCGCCCAACCTTTAGGCCTGCCAAATGGGGTTTTTAGCATTCGTAGTCTTCACGAGACCTATGCGTAATTACTCCAGCTATCCAACAAGTCCAGCCATCAGCCTCTGGGATTTGTCAAACGCCCGTACATGAGGGGTCAGTGTAGAGTGCTAAAGAAATCAGACAACCAGAAAAATGACTAAGTATGGAAAATACACATCCCCTTTGAAAAAGCGCCCTTCTTTTTGAGGTCTTAGAAGCAGTTTTCTTGCTTTGTCGCCTCCAGAGACATCTCTTGTAAGTTGATCTAGCTATGTAGAGAGACTGACGGTGTGCAAATCGGAGCACTCTAGCTCCCGATGTCAGGGGTCAAAGTAGGGTATCCAAATGAAAGTTACACTTTTCACAAAATGGTGATTGCACCTTCACAGGCTAGGGGCGCCCTTACTTTTGGGGTCCTTAATGCAACTTTCAGATGCCTTACATACAGTCGTTGGATGCGGAATACTTCCAGTCACGCAATAAGCCTATCATCCAGTCCGTAGGATTCATCGTTCACCGTCAGCAGCAATTCGAAGCGTCAGATGGCAAAATCGAGAAATGGCCAAGCTGGAGACCTTTCATCAATTTAATCAAAGGCGCCTAATTTTTTGAGGTGTCAAACATTGATTTTAGCAGTTGCCACTCCCGGCAAACATTTCATCCTTGCTCTACAGGCTTCGTAGTGGATATCTCGGCTCAGTCACAGCTTCACTCAGTCACCCGGAAATCAATGTTGAACAGGGGCAACTGGACTTTGCAGTCAGCTATAAAGTAGGAAGTTAGCGAAAAATCTTATAACTTATGCAAATGGACGCCTGGAGGGTCAAATAAAGACTTTTCGAAATCAGTGAAGTTTGTCGAGTGCATCCAAATACTGTGTTTTTTTTGCCAACTGATTAAAATAATATTTAATATTTATTTTGCATGCTAAGGCATTAAATGGCAATTTTTCTCAATAATTCATTATTGGCGCCTTTTTAATGATAAAACTCAAATTCGCATGATAAAGCAAACTGAATATTTTATTATTATTTTAATCTTTGGAACTTCGATTCAATGTTACTCGAATTGGAGGGGGTCCAATCAGATAATTCTTTTCATAGTCAGGGTTTTGAAATCTTGCAGTCATGCTTTTATGGTGCGAATTTGCTCTATTTATGCAAGTATGGCGTCCATTCTCATTCATCCAGCTTAGCAAAAGCGATTTTTCTTCAGAGTTGGGTGAATTTTCATCAACAATCAAGCTCAAAGACATCAAAACATTTCTTTTGCAGGTGCAAGTCCGAATTCATCAGCATAATTCAAGAGAAATTGGCGATTTTAGCAAAAGAAAAAGCATCAAAACCTCAGTCTTTTGTCTCAAATTCCATTTCCATGTTTGAAGAAAAGACAAATTTTGACAAAACAAACCTTCTGGGTTTATTCAGAATAGCTTCCTCGAGAAAACCAATGTGCTAGAATTTTGCAGGAAAATTTACTCCAAAGCATCAATTCTCGAGGCTCTAATTTTCTTAACTGAAAATTCCTTGCATGGTCGAGTAGAAGTCAAATTTTCGCATTTCTGACATTCTAGGTTGTCTTAGAATCTTTTTCTGGACAAAACCCATATCTCAAAAAATTTCATGAAAATTCCCCTTCGATAGGCTATTTTTAGCCTCAGCAGGCTATTTTTAGCTTTCCAGAAAAGTTGTCAAAATATAGACGTGTTCACAATCAACAGGCGAGTTTTTCATAATGCAATACACTCAGCTCGAATTCAAGATCAAGTCGGTCTTGACTCATGACTTCATCGGAACAGTTGATACGAATCTACATAAGGTGCTTCCAGAAGCAGTCTTGGATCCTGTAAAGATAAGAGATTTGATACTTCAAAACATTCAACATTCCAGGTTGCTTGAGGCCGCTTCCATACCTATCTCAGTTCATTGCGTAGAGTTTCTAATGTCTTGTGCTAAGCATTACAATTCTACTACTCACGAGATACAGTCAGTAGATGGACGGGTTGTATGCAGTCTCAAACCCCTGGACATCCAAAGATGTTTTAGTATTCCTCAGCACCCAAACAATCTAGTCATTTCCATGGAGCAGTGTGGGCAAGCATTCAATGCTGATATGCACAAGTGTCAAAGTAAGATGGCAGAATGATGGTTAAAACAGAAAAAGAACAAGTTGTCGAGCAATGTGGGTGGTGGTGAATACAAGGATGAGTACGGATTTTGATAACACTTCTCAATCGCATCTCAGGTCATGCAGATGCAAACAATTTTCAGCCCTAGATGTATTACATCATTGGTCGAATCATCTTTGGGCAAGAGCATTATGACTGGGCATCCTTCATTAGCAACATTCTCCACAAGCAAATCATCGGTTTTCTAGTTGCACACCAGTTTCACATGTGTTCCTACCTCGTATACTTGATCGCTTATCATGGTCAGTTTAGAGGGTTTTACACGGTGGGCATACTTGTTGTACAGAAAGTCTATCATTACGATGACTAGCTTGAGTTCACGAAGGAAAAATGACATTTCAAGCATGTGAAGGAGGCTTTCTTGACATAACTAGTGAGAAACTTAGACCGGGAGTTGCATGTTCGTATCTCAGCGGTTGCTAGGGCAGCGATGATTGATTGGGCGGACTGGTTCATTCAGTTCCCTACATACACCTACATCCGCGTATATGGATACACAAGAAATGCAGCCATGCTTCCACACTATCCTTCGGATAGGGCAGTCTTCATGGAGTTCCTAAGGCAACTACACGATGTTCACCGTCATTTGCGCCACAAGCGTAAACAAGCTGCCAACTTTCTCATGCAATTCGGAATCTATTGGTGCAAAATGGCAGTTGATGCTAAAGCTGCAGGACAAGAGTTACAAAAGTTTCGTCTCAAGTACCTTGTTGATGCACGTGCCTATGATCCTTGGGGTCATTATACAGCACGCTTTGGTGGCCGCCCATACCATAAACCTACAATGGAGGATTATTGGGTGAACTACGAGGATGATTTTGAGGCACCCAAACGCAGCTATGGTCAGTTCTCTCTCTCACAGATTTTTGTTTTCTTGGCAAAAGATGTGGGAGGTTTATCAGATGATGAGGGAGATACACTTCCTCAGTTTTTCAGAGAGCAGGTTGATACACAACCACTGCCGATTGTTGATTGGTACGCTAAAGAGTATGCATCAGTAAAGGAGAGGTCGAGTAGAGTTATCCAAAACAGTATACTTTACCTCAACAGCAAGAAGACCAGGAGGGAAGTCATGCCAAGAACATAGCCGCCGCCAGTGGATGCTTCACTACCTTCCTCGTCTAAACCTAAACAGAAGAAAAGGAGTAACCCTCCTAAGAAGAGTCAAGCACCTAACAACTCAAAAGGAAAGGCACTTGCTACTGAAACACACATGGAGCCTGTCAAAGTGCCAGTTCAGAGTTTCCCAGAGCTTGAGGTTCAAACACGCCTACCATCACCGACACCAGAGCAGTCTCCAATTCCAATTCTCATTCAATTGGACTTAGACTCACCACCTCCTAGTAATACCTCCACACGTTCACTCTTGTCAAAGCCTCACATAGCTAGTACAGACCCTTCCAGTGCGATTACTCGAGACTCGTCTTGGCTTGAGAGTCAACTAGAAAGGAAGAGGAGGCAGCCATCCTACGTCCTTGATCATTCAGATTTCGATCATGCATACTAGGATGCGCCAGAGAAGAGGATCAAGAAATAGGTCCATGTGGAGAGGAATGTTGATATGGAGATCATCATAGAGACCACCATACCTCCAAAGGGGAAGAGTTTGAACGAGATTGAAGCTCAGGACATCGAGGTGATCATAGTCAACCTTGGTCGAAGCACCTGCTAGACACAAGTTGCAACAGACAGTGCAAGGGATAGAATACTGAAAGACGGAGAAGACAAGGCAGCTCTCAAGGCTGAAAACTAGCAACTTCGTCAATAAATTTCTAGCCTTGTACACAGAACGGAAGATGTCACCGTCACACTCCCACCGATGCTACAGCCACCAGCAAAACAGGGTCAGCTCACCTGGTTGCATACGGCAAGCGTTTGGAGGATTGGGAGGAGTTCGTTACTAGAGGCCGCTTTGTGCTTGCAAAGTTATACCAGTTGTGGTACAATGCATGCGAACTCCGTCTACCTCTCCAAGATGAGGAGCGAGACATGGTGATGAATAGACCTCGAGATGAGATTATGATTGCTCACCTAAGTGTGGCATATGAATCAGTCATAGATGCAAAAGATAAAGAGGCTATCTATGCTTGGAAGACACAGTTGGTATTCAAGGCAAAGATAGAGGAGACTATGGCATCAGAGTTGGCTGAGAGGAGAGAGCACGTCACTAGTGCACTCCGGTGTGTGAGAACTCTCGTATCTCGCATACCATGCCAATATCAGATTGAGGGTGGTGCATATGTTGAGCTTGTTGACATACAATCAGAGCTCTAGGCACTCATTCATAATATTTTCAGTGGGGAGACCGTTGGCTGTAAGATGAATCAACTTACAGTCATGTCAGCGCTGTTTGATGAGGCAGTCAGGAGGAAAGGTGAACTTCAGTGCCAGATCACAGCTGGTGAGGACATGCTGCACAGACACAGTATACTTCGACAGAGTATCAATGCTCTAGACAGTGATGCAGTCAACAACCTCGTGGAGGGGTTGGTTGCTCGAGACCACGGCCAGTAGACTTCAGTTCCCACCTTTCAGGATAGATATTAGACACAGCAGTTAACTCGACGCTTCTTTCTGAGTTAATTCGTTGTTCCACATGCACGCATGTCTATCTTGTAATTATCTATGTACACTTGGAGTTACATTTAGTGTTTTCGTTAACTGATGGTAGTGTTCCAGTTAACTTGCTTTCAATAAGGACGTGCATGCTTGCATGTTGCCAATTTTTAGATTAAATGTATCGGTTAACTAATGGCAGCTTTCCAATTAACTGTATAGTTTGCTTTATTAGGGTTTAGCAATAAATCTTGCATGCATTGCAAAACTGTAGTTGACTCAAGGTGATTTTAGGGTTCCCTACGCCTTTCGATGTCTATAAATAAGAGTTTTCAGCTCATTTGTAATTAACTTTTGCACGAGAGAGTAATATATGTTGTGCCCACCTTGCCTGTAATATTGCTTATTCTGTATCTGTTCGTGAGTATTTATTATGATAATGAATTGTTATGCCACTTGGGTTTCATGCAATTATTATGGTGAATGCTTATCTTAGTTAGATATAGTGGCTAGTTCGATCGTAAATTGTATGCGTGTTTCCTGTCTGCAATTTTTTGTCCTAGTTGGCTATCCTTTGTGTTGCGTTTCTAATAAGCCTATTCAGATTGAGCAAATAGTTGTGCCCACCTTGCCTTCACGTTGAGAATCTGTACTTAAAGCTTATCGTATGATGGGTGTGATAATAAACCTATTCAGGCAAGTAAATAGTTGTGCCCACCTTGCCTTCACGTTGTGAATCTGTACCTGGTTTATCGTGTAAGCTCATTCCCGCTCCGTTTCCTAATGCTCTGATTTCTTGTGGGGATTGGATAGTTTAAGCTACTTAGTTTTGAGTTGTAGTTAGGACTTACGAAACCAGAAAATCCTTGACTGCAATGCTCGAAGTTTCTCACAAACCTTGTGCCTCTTTCAGTTGAGACAAAAAGACAGGAATTAGTTTAGTTTACTTTTCAAGCAGTTTGTCCGCACAACGAGGGAGCTTCCCCTCCTAATTTGAAGAGCACTCATTGCGTAGTGTGCATAGCTGTCCATACCAACTTGCACTCCAGAGGTGTTAATTGTTACGCCAACACAGAGGTTTCCATCAGGTTTCTAAGGCACCACTTTCAATTTGATTAGATTTTCATTAAAATTCAACATTGCAAGAGAGTGCCATAGAAGACTTTCAGCATTTGCAATCATTTTTCAACCTTTTATCACAATGCCTTCAAGGTTTAAGGTTGTCTTTCAAATTTCTGATCATTATGTGCAAATCTTAGTGTTTCAATTGTTAGTTTTCAGACTTTGAACAGTTTATTTGAAATTTTGTTTTGCTGCCTAGTGTTTTGCATAAGCCATCCAATGGTTTTGAAAATGTTATTTCAACCTTGTCAAACCATAGGTAATAGTCCTCAATTGCACATTTGATCAAGCAGTTAGGGTCTTCAAAGTGGAAACATCAACAAAAGGGGGAATTTTTAAGTAACTCGTCGATGACAGAACGTAGGGTTTTAGGTCATTAAATTTTACAAGTTCCTGAGATGAGAAATACGAATTTAAATTTAGTTGTCATTGGATTGGCAATTAGAGTTTCAAGTTTCTTTGGAGGATCCTTCATGTTTTAGGTCACTTGAGTAAGCTTTTATTTCAGCTTTGTTTAGAGTAGTTTTACAATTTAAAGTTCTTTCTGTTTCTTTTAGTAACTTTTAACATCTTTCTTTAAAGATAGCAACTTTCACGATAAATTAATATCATCCTAAATCCCCAAACTTGGAATTTTGTAACCTTATAAATAAGTGCTTAGAGCACAATAGTTTTAATCATAGAAGCATACATCTGCAAAAACTCACCAGGTTTGGTGATTTTTTCCTCCTAGATCACAGTTTTATGAACTCACAGGCAATGATTTTGCAGCTTTTTTTCCCAAATGTTCACAAAAATGTCACAATTTAAATACCCAAATTATGTATGTTCATGGATTATTGCAATTTTTAATCGTTTTTTACTTATTTTGACATCAACAAATGAATTTTTGGAAGAAACAGGATTTTACAATCATTTTATTAAATATTTCGATTCTTTGATTGAACAAATTTATTTTGTTATTTCCACATAAGTCTAGAAAGCAGCAACAACGACTTGAATGACTGCTCCTTCATACTTTGGCTCATGACTGCTCCTTGCTCAGCTTGTTCAGACTTCATCTCTCCCAGGTATGTGATTGTTGACCAAGAAGAGACCTAGAATGAATATTTGTGACTGTTTTTAACATTAACCCTTCCACCGGAAATAGATATTAGTGATTGTTTTCATTGTTAACCCCTATGCTTAAAATTTTTGGCAAGTATCATATCGAAGGAATATGAATCAGTTTTACTGCTCAAATCACTTAATTATCAAATTGTTAATAAAGAGAACTGTAATGTCCCCTTTTTATAGCCTTTCCCAACATCTTTGGAAGCTCAACTTTCTTGGAGAGTGCCAACCTTTTTGGAGTGGTATCAATAGTAGCATTGTGTTCAAGAGATCAAGTTGAATTTGTTGGTTCTTTCCAAGAGCAGTTTCGACATTCTGAATGCTTTCCAATCTTCTTGGAGACGTATTCTATTTTTGAAAGTATCAAGTTTCATTAAGTTGGATTTTTGGTGAGCTTCAAAGTTTGTTGCCAAAATCAAAATTTGCTTTTGGGCTATTTTTATATTTTCTACAACCTTAGGCAGATGTGCTGAAAATAATTAATATTTAAGTTGTCAAATGGTGAATTAATGTTACACCCCGATTGTATAGCTACTATTGCATAGGGCAACTAATTGTAATGATTGAATCATTTAGATGAATAAAACATGTTCTTGTTATCAAATGAATGTGTCCTATTTAAATCACTGTCTCATTTGACTGATACTTCTATTGATGTAATTCCTGATTAATGCCGCATGTAAGTTATGGAATAATGTCTATTCTAACTTTTCACATGTTTTATGTATACTGCCTTGTTGTGAGCATATGACTCCCGTTGTCGTGTCATCGTGTGCAGGTAAGAGGACCATTCCTCCAGGCAGAGGAGAAATATCACTCGGGGAGGAGCCTAGTCGGGTAAACAGTAACGAGAACCATTTGAGCATACGCACACATCCCTTAGACTGAGTAAGCTAAGTCAGTTTGTTAAGTTATGGGTAAGTCATCTGTAGGCTTGTATGTTGACATTAGGAGTCTTGTCTACTTCTGAAATGCATGTATAACTGATGCTTATCTATGTAACTGTTTATGATATTACATTACTGGTTAGGAGCTAGGCATGTATACATGTATATGGTATATACACGTATCAATAAGTATATTCATGTTGATACAAACGTATGAGGGAAAATGGATATACTCGTACGAGTGCATTGATATAATATACATACGTATACATGTACATAGAGGAAATTATAAAAATGTATATATACCCACAACCAACCTGATATATATGGATATTAATAATATTATTTTAATATTGCCTTGGAATTTACATATACACATATATACACATATACATAGATATGTATATTGAAAGCATGCTGACTGGCTCGCAATATACGTATTTATCAATTATATATGTAAATGTGTATATATTTATATATGTAAAAGTATATATATATATATTTAATATTATATATATATATTTATATATTATAGTTTTTACCAAAATATATATATGTATATATAAATATATTTAAATTGTAAAATTTAAATATATATATACATACATATATATTAAACTAAAATAAAACTATAGTATAAATATATAATTATATAATTAAATATATATATATGTTTATAATTTAAATTGATTTCATTTTAGATAAGAGATCGATACATCTCATGGTAATGAAAGACTTTATTTAAAAATCAATGTTAAATATTTCTTTGAGAACTATGGGAAACCAATTTAATAAAAGGATGAAATATTAAGTCTCCATTTTAAATTGAACCTTTTTGACAAAACATGTCAATGTTAATATTTCATTGAGAACTTTATGAAAACTTTTGAAAAGGAAAAAAAAAAAAAAAATGTCGTGAGAAGTAACACGCGCGACCTAGAGAACTCATGCCATGACCAGGTCAGAGGAACTCTACTCAGCTGGGTATTTGGCAATCGAACCATATAAATTGGCAATATGGATTGCAGGCAACCTTGACCGATTCTTCAATGTTGATTCATCAAACTGAATTTCTGAATATTTGCGCCAAAAGAGAGGAACGCCTGTAGGTGTCATGATTCAGATTTTTACTTGTGCAATGTTGAACCATTCTTTGATTGCTGTCAAAGAAAGAGGACGAATCACCTTTGAAATTCGCCACATCTTGCAGTTGAAGCATTCAAAACCTTGTCTGGCAGTTTACATACCATTAAAGAAGGAAAATGGTTGAGCAGCTCTATATACAGCCGCCCTATTCACTCTTCATCATCACTTTTCTAAATCCGAGTTCTTGCTTTTGCTGAGAGATTTATACTTCATATTTCATTAAGAGCAAATTCATTTCTAAGTGCAATCATATTTCTGAGAATAAACATTAGTTCTCGAAGTCAATTTCTGAGTATTTTCATATTTCTGAGAACAATCTTTAGTTCCGGAAGTCAATTTCTAAGTGTTACTATCCTGAGAGAAGAGAGGCGTTGGAAAGTAAGTCTGAAAAGGAAAGACAGCAACTCGAGTGGAATTTGCCAGACCTCTTGAAGTGTTGGAAGTGCCTTGACATCATTTCTAAAAGGACGTTGAAACAGGCATGAGTCATTCTTTAATTATTCATTCTATTTCTGAATACTGGAATGTTGTATAATCTGTGTATACTATTTCTGCATTATCAAGTAGTTACTAGTTTAACTGCATTCACATAAAAAGGAGAAAATGAGTTTCTATGAATTCCATACTAGTTGTAAATAGGTAGTAAACTGATAAGGTTGCTTATTATGAGCTTTACATTTCTTGTATGATCTCCATATAAGGAGAGTATGTTGAAAGTAGATACTAAATACTAGGACGGGGATGATAGCATCGAGTCAAGTACAATCAACAGCTTAAGTTAACATTTTAACTTAGTGAAGCTTGTGCAACTCCTAGGATACGATTTCTAGAATAGGAGAGGACTTTGAGTTTACTTGTTATGCTTTTCATTTCTTATAGGTTAGTATGATTGTAGGATGTCTGGGGTACGTAATATCCACTGAAGGACAAACCTATGCGTAGAGTAAGGAAGCCTTAAGTCAAATCGGCCATGAGTAGTGTTTATGATAGATGACCTTCATTCGAAGTACTGAATGAGAATACTTTGGCCAAAGTAGTGAAACGTACGACTTTCACATAGATGTGAGTTAGTTGAGACTACACTGTCAGTTCTTTGCAATCCTTGTACTAGTTCGAGATTGTGAAATAGCAAGGTTCTAGTTGTGTAGGACACAGCACTATGCTCAGTTGGTAATCGTTAAAGGATACCCTACCAATCTCTTCTTCGAAGGGAGGGCCATCTATCTAGCGATAGGTGTGTGGGGGACTGCATTATAAGTCTGTGGTTGGCGGAAAAGCGCCTGAGTGGTGCTTCTCCTCCACAACAGGCAGCCGATGTACCAAGATTTGAAAGGATGGACTCCTGGACCTTCTTACTTCTATTTGTTCAAAAGCTCTCGAGCTATGTACGTAATTGTATTACTTTTGTACTCTGATTTATAATTGCAATGAAAATAGAATTCATGTGGAAATATATTGTAACTTGTATACATTTATCAATGATGAAAGGAAAAAAAATTATTGTATTGCTTTTGTTACTTGTTATCTTTATATGTTTGGAGTAAAATTGGAAAAAATTTAAATTACGCAAGGAATAGGTTGTTACAATTAAAAGACAACTTCTATTAATTATTTATAAAAGTGAATTTTAAGTGATTTGAGTGCTCAAAAAAAAGTCACTTTTATGGAGTTGAAGGATTATAATTTAAAGGTGATTTTAAATTATAATTTCCAGAAAGTTCCAAAAGTGCTTACCAAAGTTGGAAAACTCAGACTCAGGGGCCCAAAATAGGACTCGGACTCGGGACTTGGCATGGACTCGGCAAAAAACTCGGCTAGGACTCAACAAAGAAGAAAGCCGTAGTTTTACAAAAAAGCAAAAATAAATTAATGCAGTTAGAGAACATAAGAGCCTAATTTGATTATCAATTTCTCATAATTCAAATATTACACATGTTATATGATCTTCAAACACTCAATATTTGAAATTTCATCATTCATACTCATAGTTTCAAATTTTCAAATGAAAAAAACAAACAAAAAATAAGTCTTAAACATTCATACTCATTATTTCTAGGCGATGCCAAGAGTCCTAAGTTGGGACTCGGGAGTCCAATTCTAGGACTCGCGCGAGTCACTCACCAGGACTCGGGAGTCCTAGCCTAGACTCTCCAAGACTCGGCTCGGGAGTCCTTGGCCAGTTGACTCAGCAAGCCCTAGGACTAAGGAGTTCCAAGGGTCTTTTCCAAGACTTGGAGAGCCCTCAAACTATGGTGCTTACAAAAGGGAAATTGAAAGAGTAGAAGTTCATTCAAAATATTTCATTTTACTTTGTTTTCTTTATGAAGTTGAAAGTTGTTCATCTCTTTTGCCTTAAATGAAACTCTAAGTTAAGACTAGTTTCAATGGTAAAAGATTCCTCTCTAGTCAATACAGTGTGATTCATTCAGAGTCACAGTGTGTGTAGAAAGGATTTAGAGGTGGATTCATTCAAGATTCACATTTGTGTTGAATGTGCATGGAGTATGAGATTGGGTTGAAACGATATATATTTACAAGGTTATCAAATTTACAAGTGACAAATTTATAAAAGTTTCGCAAGCAAATATAAATTTGTAAGTGTTGTGTGTGTGAATGAATATGCATATATCAAAGATTGTTGTGTTGTATGTGCAAGAGAGGGAAAGAATAGAGGTTCAAGTATTGTGTGCGCAGAAAAGAAATAAATTAAAAATTATCTATTTCATGTTAGCTGGTGTATAATCCCAGCCGTACTAATTTATAGCCAAGCAAGGAGCCATACACCACTTAACTCTCACATAAATGGAATCAATAATTGTTATGAGGCTTAAAAGCCTAAATAATACCTGCTGCAGCCTTTGAGGAGTGCTAAATAGTCAGCGTAGCAATCATAAGGACGTCACTACACTTAGTCAAGTTGTCGTACACTTCTTTAAAGAGTCATACTTCTTTGAAAGAGACGTACATGTATCTGTAGAGCTGTACTTATCTGTTGGCCGTATCATTCAGGGCCATACATGAAATAAACATTTAAGTATAAATGACATTTACATATGGACATTTACTTCTTTATTCTTTTAAGTTATATTTCATGTATCTATTTTCAGGATGTTTGAGAATGGTTTCAAATCCAATGCAAATTCTAGTTTTGGAGGATCCTATAATTTTTCAAACAATCAAATTTCAATAAATAGTAGGCTCTTATCAGCTTCAATAGCACCCAGCCATTATTCATTGTTGACAAGCATTTTGGAGGTGTTCCAAGTATAAACAATATTGTTGAAGAATAAACCAGCTATTTCTAGTGTTGTTCACATTGCTACATCATCTTGGCAGCTACTGCAAGTGCATTTGGCATCTTTGGAGGTTAGAAAACTAAGCGATCTACATCTTTGCAATTCTGATTTCTGGGACAGCTAGTTGTATTATTCATTTTTTCATTGTTCCCAGCTCTTTTGAATTTTAGCCAACTGTCTGCCAAAATGCCTTAACTATTCTATGAATGTTGGTGTGATTTTATGATGGAAAAATGTAGAATTTTAGATACAAATGTTCTAAGTGTTTATAATCAGAAGTTTTTCATAATTGCATGTAAAGTGTTTGACAAAATCTCTACAAGATAAAATCAGCAACATTGCAAGTTTGGAACAAAAATTCTTGGCCGGGTTATTACAATGGTATTAGAGCATGCATGATTATTCATGACAATGCAAAAATTTAGAAAATATTCCATTCAGGATATTTCAAGAACAGCATTCAAAGTATCAAAGGTGGTCCCTTAACAATCAAATACCAAAGTTCTGTAAATAAAGATAAATAAAATTTGAAGCTTCATTAAAAATCAAATACCAGTTTCTTTTATAAAATTTGAAGTTCCAATAACAATCATATTTATTTATTTATTTTTAAAATATGCCCTTTCTCCTTGTTTTCTTTTTTGAAAATGCCCTAACCCCTAACATGTATATATGTACATGTATAATATATGTGGCAATATATGCCAATTACATCACCCATTCACATATATATACAAGTGTAAGTTAAAGATTTATGCATATATACATAAACATAAATGTGTATATATGTGTATATGTATATATGTTTATATAGATACCTATACATATAAATATGTACACATAGATGTATATACATATGTGTAAATATACACAATTGCAATATCCATTGACCTCTACATATCTGTATATAAACACACGTGCGCGTGCTATATGTGTGAGTGTGCACTATGCATGCATGGTAACATGCGCACACATGCTAACACACACACACACAGTTCAATTGTCACCATAAACTTTGGTGATTGAGTGGATAAATGAGCTCTCATTTGACCACTGGTCATTAGGTAAAATGCATAAATCCAATCAATAGGCATAGTGCATACTTGACCTGACAAGGTATGAATCTTTCCCATCTGATCCATAAACAACCAAACAGTCAGCAATCCTTTCAGTTGAGTGCATAAATGGCCTCCAACTTCACCTGTTGTGATTCCACAGTGCTTTCCTGCATGCAATTAAATCAGTATAGAACAAATATTTCCTGTATGCAGTTTTGAGCTCATTCCACTTCCATATAATTGAACAACCAGACAAGGTCAGCCAAGATAGAGGAAGTTAGCATTTTTCAATAGTTTAACAAGCTGAGTTGTGGATGTCATCTATGCTTTATACTGTGCAAGCAAACGCCATTATGACATCATAAAAGATAGTGTAATTAATGGTAATTGTAATTGTGAAAATTGTGAAAGTAATGTAGCAGCACTGCTGCCATGTCCTCATATGATGTTCAACATATTTCTTCATGTTTCCCTACAAATATCTGTTTGCACACTCCTAATTCTATTAATTTTTGGGTTGCTTGCAAAAGGACCATAATATAGCTCCTATACAATTTTTGTGCTTCAAATCTTTCACAGTTGAAGATCATAATTTTTTGCAATGACACTATCAACAACTACCCTCTTTCTCCAATGAATTCCTTACATTTAAGTATCATGTACGTGTAATTATGAGGTCAGCTAAGATTTTGAAAGTTAATGTGATAGTAATGCTGCCAACTACTCACATGATGAGCAATCTAGTTCTTCATTTTTTTCCCTATAAATATCCAATTGCACACTCCTAAGTATTGCTAACTCTTGCATCGTTTACAGAAAGGACTGTCATGTTGATACTCCATAAGTTCTGTACTTCAATTCTTATACAGTAATATCAAATTTATTTTGCAGTGGCAATATCAAAAAGCTCTCCTTTCTTCAATGAACCTTCCAAATTTTCAATAACAAGCAACCTACTCCCAAACTACCTTCAGTCATTGTTAGTGTGAGTCTTTAAGTACCCAAATAATATACTTCACGATGTTCCAACAAGTCCCCTTTTCTGGTGATGGAAAAATTGTAAAAGCCCCCTTGAGTTTGAACGATAATTTTTTATTTTTCTCAGTTTGACATATGAGACATTTTGTCAAACTGTTGACATACTCACTGAACTGGTTCACTTTCAGATTTATGAAGTTTGCAAGATGAATATATGTTCTGGCAACAACTAACACCTCTGGAGTACAAGTTGGTACGGACAGCTATGCACACTACGTGATGAGTGCTCTTCAAATTAGGATGGGAAGCTCCCTCGTTGTATGGACAAAAGTGCTTGAAAAGCAAATTAAACTATTTCCTGTCTTTTTCTCTCAGCTGTAAGAGGCACAAGGTTTGCAATAAACTTTGAACGTTGCAGCCAAGGTTTTTTTGGTTTCGCAGGACCTAACTACAACTCAAAACTAAGTAACTTAACTATCCAATCTCCTCAAGAAAAATAGAGCATGAGTAAACGGAGCAGGATATGATTATATGATAACTTCAAAGACAAGATTTCCAAGGAGGTGACGACACCTTTCCGAGGCGTAGGCTGAAAGAAAAGTTATTGGCAACAACACCAGTACGATGAACTCTACTTCTGAATTCCCAAGGAGGTGACGACACCTTTCCGAGGTGTAGACATGAAACAAAGCTCATTAACACAATAACAATAAACGATAAGTCTTAAGTCTAAATTCCCAAGGAGGTGACGACACCTTTCCGAGGTGTAGATATGAAATAAGCTTATAATCACAAGAACACAAGACAATGATCATCCAACCAAAGTGAACAGATACAAAATAGCAATATTACAGGCAAAACTGGCTCAGCATATATTACTATCACGTGCAAAAGTTATGTACAAATGAGCAAAAGCTCTTATTTATAGACATCAAAAGGTGTAGGGAACCCTAAAATCACCTTGAGTAAACTACAGTCTTGCAATGCATGCAAGATTTATTGCTAAACCCTAATAAAGCAAACTATACAGTTAACTGGAAAACTACCATCAGTTAACCGGTACAATTAATCTAAAAATGGACAATGTGCAAGCATGCATGTCCTTATTCAAAGCAAGTTAACTGGAACACTACTATCAGTTAACGTAAACCCTAAATACAACTCCAAGTGAATAAAGATAATCCCAGAACAGACATGCATGAGATGAGACAGCGAGTTAACTTGAAAAGGTAACGCCAAGTTTAACTCCTGTGTGTAATGTCTATCCTGAGAGGTGGGAACTGAAGTCTACTGGCTGAGATCTCGAGCAACCAATCGCTCAACGAGATTGTTAACTGTATCACTGTCTGGAGCAATGATACTTTGCCGAAGTATGTTGTTTCTGTGCAGCGTGTCCTCACCAGCTGTGATATGGGACTGAAGTTCACCTCTGCTCCTGGTTGCTTCATCGAACAACGCTGACATGACTGTAAGTTGATTAATCTTACAGCCAACAGTCTCCCCAGAAAATACATGAGCGAGTGCACGGAACTTTCCTTCGCATCGGTAAGCTCAATGATTTGACTTACCAGCTATGCACACTCACCAGTGCTCTTCAAATTAGGAGGAAGCTCCCTCGTTGTGCTTGACAAAAATACGCAAGGGAAATAAACTAAACTAATTCTGTCTTTTTGTTTTAGTTGTAGAGGTACAAGGCTTTCTCGAAAACTATATACGTTGCAGCTGAGAATTTTCTCTGGTTTCGCAGATTCACTAACTACAACTAAACTTAATAACTTAAATTCTATCCAGTTTCCTCAAGAAAATCAGAGCATGAGGAAACGGAGCAAGTTTATGACTATCAGACGATAAACGCATTCAGACTCTTTACTTGAAGGCAAGGTGGCGCAACTATTATCTCAATCTGAACAAGTTTATAAGGCACAAAACAGATTTTAAGAATTTACCATAACAATCTTGTGAAACCCTATGTGGCATAACACTTAATCATAATAGCAAACACTCGCAAAACAGATTTATCATCAAAATCTTATGAAACCCTGTGTGGCATAACACTTGATCGTAATGATAAAAGATTCACAAAACAGATTTATCTAAACTATGGGAAGATTTACCATGAAAACTCTATGAAACCCTGTGTGGCATAACACTCGGTCAGCATAGTAAAGACTTCACAAAACAGTTTTATCATCACAATCTTATGAAACCCTATGTGGCATAACGTTTGATCATAACAATAAAAGATGCACAAGACAGATTTATCTAAACTATGGAAAGAATCCACTATCACAATCGCATGAAACCCTATGTGGCATAACATTCAACTATAATAGCAAAGACGCATGAACAAATACCAAAAGAGCAATATTGAGGGCAAGGTAGGCGCAACATATATTTCTCTCTCAAGCAAAAGTTAATTACAAATGAGCAAAAGCTCTTATTTTTATACATCAAGGTGTAGGTAACCCTAAAATCACCTTGATTTCACTACAGTTCTTGCAATGCATGCAAGTTATGCGCCAAACCCTAATGAAGTAAACTATACAGTTAACTGGAAAGCTACCATCAGTTAACTGGTACAAATAACCTAATTGGACAATGTGCAAGCATGCGTCCTTATTTAAAAGCAAAGTTAAGGCCACTACCATCGTTAACTGGAAACCTAACCCTAACTCTGTGTTGATAATTCCAAGGATGAGATAAGCATGTGTTAAGTCAGCAAGTAAACTCAAGACGAAAGTCGAGTTAACTGCTGTTGAGACTCAACCCTTGAAATTAACTGCAGGTTCCAACTGGCAGATCACTCCATGTCAACTCGGTCTAACACTTCGACCAAGAACTCATCGATCTCTTTGTCATCTGGCACTTTGACACTGCTCAAAACAACAGTCTGTCTCTTCAGTTCTCTGCCACTTTTTGTAATTGTATGCATGCCATCTTTACATTCTTCAGTCGCCTTTCTCAAACTGGCTGCAATCACTGAAACATTCTCCAACTTGGGCGCCATAGGTTCACCTTCAAGGCTGTCATGAATCAGCTTCTCGAACTATGCTTGTACTTTATCCAACTCAACATACGTGCCATCTTCAAGAAGATAATGACACGGAATCTGAACCACGAAACCACTGACAAGTGCAAGTACTCCAATCACGTCATCCTTGAGTAAAAACAACTTGGTAGAGATCTTCTCACATATTTCTGTCCTGAGAAGATGCTGCTCTCTCCAAGTAAAAACTTTGTTTTGATCTTCATCGATCTCCAAGGCATCATATGCAACTGATAACTTTGATACAAGAACCCGATCCTTTGCCAAACTCTCTGCAACTGCAATATCCAACAACTGAATACCCTGACGGAGTTTATGTGCATTGCTCCTCAACTGATACATATCTGCAAGAAGAGTCCTACCAGCAGCAACTAAACTTTCAATCCAGTTGTCTAAAAGTCTGCCATGACTGACCAACTGATCCAATTTTTGTTGTTCTGCAGGTGTACTCTGAGGAAGAACAGGTGTCCTACTCGAATTCCCATGAACAAGATCAGAAATGTATCGACGAAGTTCACCAATTTCAGCTTTGAGTAGTGCCTTATCTTCTCCATCTTTGGTGATACGCTCTTCAAGATTATTGGTAACAATCTTAAGAAGAGATACATCTGTCTCTCGTGTAGTCCTGCCAAGATTAGCCTTAGTGAATGTAAAGTCACCAACTTCGACTTCATCTAAGCTTTTACCCTCTGGAGGAACGGTAACTTCAATAAAGATTTCTGATTCTGGAGTCTTCTCAATGTGCACCTGTTTCTTTATCTTCTTGTTTGACCTTCTCTGATAAGATTCACCGAACTCAGATAAGTCAAGATTGTATGAAGGTTCACGCCTCTGTCTCCCTAAAGACTTCTCGAGCCAACAAGACTGAACAATATTCTCAATTCGCGGAGAGACTGTCCCTGATGTATCAACCTGTGGTGGTTCAGGTGTCTCCGATCCAGCCTGAATTGGTGTCTCAGGCTCAGAATCTATGTCAATTGGTTGCACGTGAGGTGAACTAGGAGGAGAAAAATGAGGTTCGACCTGAATAACTGTCTCTACTGGAACCTCAAGAACATTCTCAACTTGTTTCTGCTTCCTCTTACCAGTAGCTCTCTTCCCTGTGTTTCCACTGAGTCTAACCCCTTCAGGAGGTATTATAATGGCCTTGACTCTGGGTCTTGCTCTAGAAGTAGAAGGGAACGAAGAGAAATCCTTTGGCGGCTCTGCTACAGGAACTGACTTCCGTGTCCGTTTGCTCTCCAAGAACAACTTGCTAGTCTTGATAACTGATCTGGAAACCTCTTCAATAGAAGTATTCTCCTTGGCGTACCAATCAGGTGAGCGAAGTGGCTGCCGAGCAACTTGATCCTTAACATAGGAATTGAGAAGGACTTCTCCATCATCATCGGATAGACCATCAACATCTTCTGATAGGTAATCAGAGAGCTGACCAATAGTGAGTCTACAATAGTGACGACGACGAACCTCGAATTCATCTTCACAATTAGCCCAGAAATCCTCAAGTGTTGGGGCATGTGCAATCCCTCGCTCTAAACGATTTGCATAATGACCGAGAGGATCATAGGAACGCCTCTCAGTATATGGCTTGAGTTTGAATCTTTCTATCTCAGTAGACATATACCTGGCATCTGTTGCTGCATCACATGTGTAAATTCCCAATGTGAATGGAAAATTAGCCACAGCCTTATGACGACTACGAAGAAAGAAATGAACGTGCTGCATCTATCTGAGGAACTCCATAAAAATGAGCTTATTTGAAGGGTATCTTGGTAACATCAGGGGCTCTCCAACATATCCATAAACTCGGATATATGTGAAAGTAGGGAATTGGATAAACCAATCCGCCCAAGTCTCCATTGCTGATTTAGCTTCGGCAGAAATACGAATGTGCATTTCATCATCAAGATCTCTCACAGTTCTCATGGAAAAGTGATCATTCACTGCTAGGAAGTTTTGCTCGGATTGAGAAAACTCCAACTGAGGATAATATTCATGAACACGCTGAACACCGAGAGTGCCATTGGTTTTAAGAAACCTGTAGCTACCTTGAAAAGCAACCAAGTAAACCAAGTATGATATCATATGAAACTCATGATACTTGAGAAAGTTAGTAATTTGCTGATGTAAGCAATCACTAATCAACATAGCCCAATCAAAACGCTCTGTACCATCAAGAATTCTGGTAATCAGGTAAAACATCCATGGACGGAAAGTACTAGCATCTGATTGACCAGTAACTCGGTTGAGTAAAGTTATCAAAACAGCAACTTCCTCTTTGAATTCTCCACGACCAACCTTCTTAGGCAAGTTAGTTTTCTGCACTGTCAACCATTTCTGAGCAACTTTTCTCTGTGAACGTTGTTGATCAGCATTCCATATCTTCTCGCAAGCTTCAAGAACTACAGTAAAGTTATCTGAATGAGGAGGAATAGCAAAACATTTCTCTATGTCCTTCGGTTTAAGACTGCAAACCATTCTTCCATCAACCGATCTGATTTGTCGTGAAGACGAGTCATAATGCTTAATGCAAGCAAGTACGAACTCAAGATCGAAGATAGAAACAGGAATGGATGCTGCTGCTAGCAACCCAGAACGCTCAAGATTCCTCATCGAATTGCTGCTAACACCTTCCAAACTACTCAGATTAACCACTGGATAAACATGATTTAGGTCTGTATCTGACGTTTTGATGAAATTATGTGTAAGAGCTGATTTCACCTTGTAATCAATAAGATTGAACTGCATTTTGAAAATGATAACTTTTGACTGTAAAGTCGAATATATTTGGAGAACTTTCTGAAAACCTCTGGATAAGGCTAAAAATAGCCTCTGACGAAAGAAATTTTCGAAGTTTTTCTGGAACATGGGTTTTGTGCACAACTGAATTCTGAACAAACCTAGATAACTGGATTCTCGAAAATTTGTGATTCAAGCCCACATGCAAAGAGATTCTCGGAAAAAGGCACAGAGCTTTAGAATGAAAGCTAGGGGACGATTTTCTCGGAAAAATCTAAGACGTGGGTCTCGCTGCAAATGCTGAAATATGCGAACCCTGATGATCAGATTCTGAATGTGTTGAATTTCTTTGACATGCGAAGAAAGTACCTAAGATGAGAAATAGAAGAAATAAGACAGAAGATAGAAAGTTTTGCTTGTCTGCTTCTGAAAAATCTGCAAATCTCTTCTCTGGAATTTGATAAAACCTGCATGCAAAGTGGAAATAAAGTCTAGAATCGCCTTCCTCTGAACAATCTGAACTCGTTGCTTCGAAGAACGCTGAATTCGGACACCTGAATCACCTTGAGCTTGCTGGTCGCTCAAAAATAATATGAGCTTCAGAGCAAAAGATGATGAAATAATGGACGCCATTCTTGAAATATATAGATTTTCATCTTCAAAATTCGCACTAAGCAAAGAATTCATGAAAAATGACGCTTGGCTTCTAATTGGACCCCATTTTAGTTAACTGGAACTGAGATAAGCTAATTAAAGCACCATGCATTAGGGTTCGCCCTTCAACACTTCAGTTAACCACTCTATACGAGTTTGACTTCAGTTAATCATCTTCATTGAGTTCGCCATCCTTCACACTTGCTTTGGATTCACCAAATTTGACCTAAAGCGACCCTTTTGATAACTTCAGTTAGCAATCTTGATTGAGATGAGGAATTCGCCATCTTCATGCAATAAACAATCTAAAAATAGCGACCCTTTTGGAACTTCAATTGGCCTTCAAGAATGCGCCAACTTCACATGCTTTAATCAATAAAATCTAAATATAGCAACCCTTTTGGAACTAAAGTTGCCATTCCTTGAAAAGTGCGTATCTTCACCAATTCATGCTTCACTATTCAAACCTAAATATGGCGACCCTTTTGGAACTAAAGTTAATAACTTCATGCGCCATACTTCACTAAAATATGCTTCATCATTTAATTCGTCCCTTTTGAACTTCAGTTGACATTTAATGAAGTGCCATCTTCACTAAAATCTTCACAATTTGCAACCAAATGCGCCATGCATGTGAACTCCAGTTGACATTCACTGATAATCTTCAGTTAAGTGAACATGCAATCAAGTTAACTCAACATGCAAGATAGTTAACTCGACATGCAAACTGAAAGATCACTGCACATGCCAACATATGAACTGAAGATGACAACCCAGAAATCGTTTAGTCTAACTGCAATCAGAACTCCAGTTAAGGCGTCCATTCAACTCACTTTCGAAAATTCAACTTTGAACTCTCAAGCGAATTCCAGACTTAGCCAAATTTCACGAAAATTTAAGCTAAAACCTCTGTCGGGACCTCTATTCATCTCCTGACACTGGTTGACTGACTTCTCCGATTGGCTGGCTGACAGGTGCATCGCGAAGCTACGCAAAAACTAATCAAAAGATATCTTGAGAGTGCACGTCATAATACTGACATCTGAAGGCTCAAAAATCCAAGCGCCTTTTTCAAAAGCTTCTCAGACTTAGTCAAATTTTGACTTCTGATCTCGAACGGGGAAAAACAAATCCTTCATAACTTCGATTTATCAACTTTCGTGATGATCTCGTGTTCATCAAGGGTTAACCTTATTCTCGCATCACACCGCAAAGGAACATTTCCCAAGAAAACATCATCAGGGTGAAAAACAAGGGCGCTTTTCCAAAGTCGCTCTTTTCATTCCAGACTTAGCCATTTCTGGAACTGACTAAAATAATACAAAAACCTCGACTGCAAGCTGCTGAGTCATCTTCTATTCTAACGGAGACAAGCAACGGAAAGCTGAACGCAACACGGACACATTGAATATCTGAAATCATCAGAAAGAAAGCATTAAAGGTCCTAAAAGCTTGGGCTTCTTCTCAAAATGTGCTCTTTTGCTTTTCTTCCGATATTTTGACTAAGATTTGACCCTACGTTTGACCTCCGTTCGCACTTCAGAACTCGATTCACCCATTGACGGATGCGTCGCGTAAGCTCGAACAAAAGTGAGACAAACATCCTGGGTGGCATTTAGCCAAAAACCTTCATTTGGCACCTCAAAAAAGATAGGCGCCATTTCCAAAAGCTGCGCTTTTACCAAGTGTTAGCCACCTCGCTTTGACTCGTTTTACTGATTCACCACAACTTGCTCGAAACAGTCCGCTTTGACAAGCTTGATAGCTCACGCTAAGCTAATGTGATGCCGGACAAAAGTCTGCTGGAGGTGACAAACCCTAAAAACAGGATCTGAGCCCCTAAAAGATAGGGCGCCTATTTGAGAAAGAGCTCCCTTCTCCAGAGATAGAAAATTTCAGTGATTTTCCTTCGAATTTTCATTTTCCTTAAATCTCTTTAGTAACCGACTGACATGACACTGACACCAACTCCACACTTAAAAAGCCCAAAAACGACCTTCTGACATCACTTTAACAAGATTAAAACTCAATTAAGCAAAATGCCTTAGTGAAGAAAAAATTTTGGTTTTGGGTACAACACACAGTAAGCGAGATACTAAGGTTCTCACTAACCGGAGTGCACCACTGACGTGCTCTCTACTCTCAGCCAATTTTGATGCCATAGTCTCTTCTATCTTTGCCTTGAAAACCAACTATGTTTTCCAAGAGTAGATAGCTTCTTTATCTTCTATATCTGTGACTAATTCATATGCCACACTCAGGCGAGCAATCATAATCTCGTCCCGGGGTTTGTTAATCGCCATGTCTCGCTCCTCATCCCAGAGACATAGACGGAGCTCTCGTGCATTGTACCACAACTGATATAACTCTGTAAGCACAGAGCGGCCTCTAGCAACGAACTCTTCCTCCCATTCCTTCAAATGCTTGTCGTATGCAACTAAGTGATCAAGCTGACCCTGTTCTGCTGGCGGCTCGAGCATTGACAGGAGTGTGGCGGCAACATCTGACCTGTGTACAAGGCTAGAAATGTACTGACGAAGCTATCTTATTTCAGCCTTGAGGGTTTCCTTAACTTCTCTGTCCTTCAGCATTCTATCCTTGGCGCTATCTGTAGCACCTATAGGAGATCAACCTGAGTTTGGCGAGTGCTACGACCAAGGTTGACTGTGATAACCTCAAAGTCTTGATATTCCAACTCATCCAAGCTCTTCCCCTCTGGAGGTATGGCAGTCTTGACGACGATCTCCATATCAGCATTCCTCTCTACGTGAACCATGTTCTTGATCCTCTTGTCTGGCGCATCCTTGTAAACATGATCAAAGTCTGAATGATCAAGGACATAGGATGGTTGCCTCCGCTTCCTTCCCAGCTGAAATTCAATCCAAGACTGGTCTCGACTAATACCACTAGAAGGATTTGTACTAGTAACAGGAGGCTCTGACAAGAGTGAATATGTAGAGGAGTTGCTGCGAGATGTAGAGTCTAAGTCCAATTCAATGTGAATCGGGACTGGTGACTGCTCTAGGGCTGGTGTAGGAACTTGAGGCTGGATCTCAGGCACTGGCGGACTCTGAATTAGCCTTTGAACTGGCTCTCTGACAAGCTGTCTGACAGGCTCCGTGTGTGTATCAATGGAAAGCGCCTTGCCTTTTGAATTGTTTGGAGCTTGACTCTTCTTAGGAGGGTTACTCCTTTTCTTTTGTTCGGGTTTTGACGAGGAAGGTAGCGAAGGATCCACCACTAGCGGCTCTACTCTAGGCATATTTACCCTCCTGGTCTTCTTACTGTCAAGGTAAAGTATACTGTTTTGAATAACTCTACTTGACCTCTCTTTTACTGATGTGTACTCCTTGGCGTACCAATCAACTGCTAGCAGCAGCTGTGTGTCAACCTACTTTGTGAAAAACTGAGGAAGTACTTCTCCCTCATCATCTGATAAACCTCCCACATCTTCTGCCAAGAAAACAAAAATCTGTGAGAGAGAGAAGCGGTCGTAGCTACATCTGCGCACCTCGAAGTCGTCCTCGCAATTTGCCCAATAGTCCTCCATAGTAGGCTTATGGTATGCGCGAACACCGAGGCGTGCTGTGTAATGATTCCAAGGATCATAGGCACGTATATCAACAAGATACTTGAGACGATACTTCTTTAGCTCCTGTCCTGCAACTTTGGCATCAACTGTCGTCCTGCACCAATATATTCTAAATTGCATAGGAAAGTTGGTAGCCTATTTATGCTTGCGATGTAGAAGACAATGAACATCATGTAATTGCCTCAGGAACTCCATGAAAACTGTCTTATCCGAAGGATAACGTGGAAGCATGGTTGGATTTTCTGTAAATCCATATACTCGAATGTAGGTGTATGTAGGGAACTGAATGAACCAGTCCGCCCAACCATCCATCACTGCTCTACCAACCGCTGAGATACGAATGTGCAATTCCCGGTCCAAGTTTCTCACTATATAAGTCAGGAAAGCCTCTTGAACACGCTTGAAGTGACGTTCAACATTAGTGAACTCAAGCTGATGGTAGTAGTGATAGACTTTCTGAACACTAAGAATGCCAACCATGTTTAACCCTCTAAACTGACCTTGGTAAGCGATCAAGTACACGAGGTAAGAACACATGTGAAACTCATTGGCAACTAGGAAACTAGTGATTTGCTTGTGGAGAACATCGCTGATGAAGGATGCCCAGTCATAATGCTCTTGCCCAGATATGATGCGACCAATGATGTAATACATCCAAGACTAGAAAATGTTTGCATGTGCATGACCTGAGACACGATTCAAGAGTGTGATTAGAATCGAGTACTCATCCTTGTACTCACCGCGACCCACATTGTTTGGCAATTTGTTCCTTGTTTGCTTCAACCATCGCTCTGCCATCTTGCTTTGGCACTTGTCTATATCAGCGTTGAATGCATGCGCACACTGCTCCATAGAAATGACCAGACTGCTCGGGTGTTGTGGGATACCGAAGCTTCTTTCAGCGTCCAGAGGCTTGAGACTGCAAATGACTCGTCCATCTACTGACACTATCTCACGAGTAGCAAAGTTGTAATGCTTAACACAAGACATCACGAACTCAACACAATGAAAAAAGATAAGTATGGAAGCGGCCTCAAGTAACCCGGACTGTTGAATGTTCTGAATAATCGAATCTCTGGTCTTGACTGGATCTAAGACTGCCTCTGGCAGCACCTTGTGGAGATTCGTTTCAACTGTCCCGATGAAGTCGTGAGTTAGGACTAGTTTGGTCCTATATTCGAGCTGAGTGTATTGCATTTTGAAAAACTCGCCTGTTGACTGTGAACACGGCTATGCTCTGACAAGATTTCTGGAAAGCTAAAAATAGCCTATCGAAGGGTTATTTTCGGCGAAAAATCTAAGATATGGGTTTTGTCTAGAAAAAGATTCTAAGACAACCCAAAACATCAAAAATGCGAAAATCCAACTTCAACTCGACCATGCAAGGAATTTTCTATTGAGAAAATTAGAAACTCGAGAACTAATGCTCTGGAGTATAAAATTTTTGAAAATTCAAGCACATGGTTTTAACTCGAGGAAGCTCTGTGAAATCAATCCAAATGAATAAATTTGCCAAAATTTGCCATTTTTTTGAACATGCGAATTGAATTTGAGAGAATTTTGATGAATCTGAGAAGAGAAAAGACGTTTTTTCTTTGTTTTTCCTCTGTCAAAATCGCCACTGGCTTCTTCAAATTCGCTAATGAACTGTGAACATGTACCTGCAAAAGGAATTGTTGATGTCTCTGAATTTGATTACTGGCAAAATCGCCCAACTCTGGAGAAAATTGGCTTTGCCTGTGAAGAAATACGAATTTTTGAAGCTGGATAATGAATTAATGCCAGGGGCCATGTTTAAATAGAATAAATTTGCACCTCAAAGGTGACTGCAAGATTTAAAACAACAACTGAAAATAGAATAATTCTGATTGGACCCCCTCCAGTTACACTGACACTGTCTCGGAGTCCGGAATAAAATAATAATAAAAATAATATTCATCATGCAATTTGAAAATAAGCATCAAAAAGGCACCCCTTTGAAGAAAATCGCCATTTAATACTTAAGCATGTAAAATAAATATTAAATATTATTTTATTCAGTTGACAAACCACATAAAGCACTTGGACGGATTCGACAACTTTCACTGATTTCAAAAAGTCCTCATTTGTCCTCATAGGCATCCATTTGCTCAAGATATGACGTTTTTTACTAACTCCCTACTTTGTAGCTGACTGCAAAGTTACAACTGACACTATTCAACACTGATTTTCGGGTGACCGGATGAGGCTGTGATTGTGCCGGGATATTCATCGCGAAGCCTGCAGAGCAAGGATCAAATGTCTGCTGGGAGCTGGAACTACAAAAATCAACATTTAACACCACAAAGAATTAGGGGCCCTTGATTAAATTGATTTTACGACACCAGACTCGGCCATTTCTCCATTCTGCCATATGACGCTTCAAACAGCTGCTGATGATGAACGGCGAACCTTGTTGACTAGATGATGAACTCACTGTGTGACTGGAAGCATTCTACATCCAACGACTGCATGGAAGGCATCAAAGGACTGCATTAAGGACCTCAAAAGGAAAATCGCCCGAAAATCGCCCCTGGCCTATGAAGGCTCAAACACCATTTTGTCAAAAATATGACTTTCAACCAAATGCCCTACTTTGACCTCTGACCACGGGAGCTAGGGTAACCGGATTCGCGCACCGTCTGTCTCGTTGCGTAGCTAGAGCAACATACAAGAGATGTCTCTGGAGGCGACGAAGCAAGAAAACTGCTTCTAAGACCTCAAAGAGATGATAGCCTTTTCTTTTTTAAATATACGCTCCATACTTGGCCATTTTGTGGACGTCTTCGTTTTTCAGTATTCTCCAAAGACCTCGCACGTACGAGCGTTTGCCAAATCCCGGAGGCTAACGATTGGGCTCGTTGGATAGCTGGAGTAATTCCTCACAAGTCCCGTGAAGACTGCGAAAGCTAAAAACTCCATTTGATAGGCCAAAAGGCTGGGCGCCCCTAGCCTATAGAGGCTACAATGTATATTTCATGTTTCTCCACCCTCTGATTTACATGCCTGGTAGAATCTCTACCACGATCACTCGGAATGTCAAATTGACAGGCTGACTGGTGCGTTGCGAAACCGGACTAGAGTAGCACAGATCTCAGGAAGACCTCATCTGCAATTTCATCCATCTCAGGGGTCATCTTGGAGGGCGCCCCTGGGCTACAGGGGCGCAATTTTGCCAATTGACAACTTTCTTGTGATGTAAAGCCTCCTTGCAACCTCAACTTCTAACCTTGACTGTCGGAGCTCTGGGTCTCGAATGTCTACATTTTATAGCTTGTTGGATAGCCAGACCAATTAGGGAGAGATTGAATATATCAGTAAGCAGGAATAACAGAATCTAAACCTCCTTTAAGAAGGGCGCCCCTGGGCTACAGGGGCGCAAAAGCTGTGAACTGACCACCTTTTGCAATCTGCAACTTCTTGAACCTTCAGCTTCTGACCTCAACAACTGGAGTTGTAGACCTCGGATAACCTCGCAGGATAGCTCGACAGATAACCAAACTAATTCTGAAGAGATTGACTGCATTTACAAACAAAAGTAACAAGATCTGAGCCTTCAAGGCGAAGGGCGCCCCTGAGCTATAGGGGCGCAGATTTGCTTCTACCTGAAAAAACTTCATAAATTTGATCACTGAAATCCCCGTCTTGGCCACTGAAATGACCATGCAAAGGTATAGCCTCGTCGTGAAATGCTCCTCTATCGTGAAATGCCTCGTTCTGAGTCCCCGATTCAAGCTTTGATCAATAAGTACTGCTCAACAGTTGCTTTTGACTGACATAACACTGACCAAAGTCCATGCTTGATATTGCCCAAAAACTGTATTTGACATCATTTTACAAGGTTTAGACTCTTTTAAGCAAAACGCCTTAATGAAGCAAAAAATTTGGTTTGGGTACAACAATATAATAACTCATCAAATAACAACTTCATCCATTGCATCATTCTAAACTATAAATTCATCCATCTTATTGAGGCATAGAAATTCCAACAGTACTTTTTGAACGATAACAAGATGCAGCAACATATATTTTTATGTATATTTCCAAAAATACAAAACACGGTCCAAAATATATAAATACCAATTACAAGCCTCAGCAATACAGCGCCTCTATATGCAGACCCACGACTTGCTATTGACTGGCACACTAAAGAGGACAGCGATTGGTTTTAGCAGCAGCCAACTTCATAACCCACGTCCAACATTAGACCCCCACACTCAGAACAACCCACGTCCTTCTTCACAATCCAACGACAGCAAAGATGAGGGGCGATATGCTTGTAATCAGACCCACAACCCTTCTACAATCCAACCACCACCTTAGCAATGTAGCACAACCACAGGAAAGTATATCACGCCTCCACAATGGAAGATAAAATGATATGCAGGAGTGTTAGCAGACACAGGTTTCAGGTGTTCTCACACCCAAACCAAGGAGGAAAAATGCATTCACCCAACGCAAGTATTTGCAGCAATGGAACTCTTTAATTCACACGTCCAGTCCAATATAAGCTCAAAACTTCCATCAGCAATATAAACCCCTCAATATTAATCGACCAACAGCATGAAATCTTCAACCCCAAAATATGCAAGAATATGGTGGCCATGTTCATTGTGCAAATGCCCTCCAATCTGAGTGGTAACCTCAATCTCCAATGTGCAAGAAATGAATATCGTTACTCCACAAATTTGTAATGTCCCCCTCTCAATGATGATCTCATTATGGACTGATAGCCTATTTCCGGAAATCCATAGGCTATTTAGATGGGTATAAATAGGATTTCCACTTTCAGTAAGTTTTGTTTTCAGCTCAGTTCAGCTTCTGATGGTTTTGATGTGAACTTACTATTTTTGGCATTGGCTAAGTTTTGTTTTCAGCTCAGTTCAGCTTTCTGATGGTTTTGATGTGAACTTACTACTTTTGGCATTGGCTAATTTTAGTAAGTCTATTTTTGGCATTGGCTATTTTTAGTAAATCTATTTTTGGCAGTGGCATCTTCAGCAGTCAGCTCAGGTCGTCATCCTATTTTTGGCAAGCTATCAGTTTCAGTCTTGGCTCCCTCATTGGACTAAGTTTTATACTTAGTCAATTTTATGTTTTCAAGTTGTACCCCACGCCTAGGCTTGATGACTTCATGTTGTTTTTAAAGAGGGGACATAAAGGGGTCTAATTGAGCATTTAATGACTTAATAAATGCTTTATTGCTGCATTTTGAAATTGGACACCTAAAGGGAAGATGTTTAATATTTTATTAATTTTAAAAATAAAGTGAATGCTTGAAGGTGGCGTCCCTTTTGGAAGATGAAGTGATTCGACTTCTTATAGAGTGTTTCATTTGCCATTTGAAACTTATATATTGAGGTATTTTGGAGAGCTGATTATGTTATGATTTTGAAAGTAAAGTTATGCTGCTGGACTGAATCTAGAACCTGGCTAAGGGGGAGCTTAGCAAATCAATCCATCCTTCAGGCCTGAAACTATGGCTTCCTAGGTGGTAAAATGAGACTGTACTTCACACAGAGGTGCAAATAGAGCTTCAATTCTGATGTTTTCGAACAGGTTGCTGATGTATAACCTGTTTTCTGAGTTGCTGGTTCGTCATGGCTGAAGCGAATTTCTATTCATAGCTTCGTCAACAAATTTTATTTCATTTTGCGTATTCGCTCATGCTGTTTCTCTATGAAGGGCGACCCTTTTTGCAAGATATGAGAATTTAATATTGAGAGCTGATTTTTGTAGAAGAAGTCGACCTCCTCAAGGAAGTCGTATCATTCACTGCTTGCATTGAAATTCATGCCATCTGTATCTTGTTGTTTCTGGCTCAAATTCTTCTTGGAGATTGGACGCCTTGCTTCTAGTTGTTGCTCGACTATGGTTTGGAGGCATTTCGAGCTGTTTTGGAGAAGATACATCCATTTTTGTGAGTTTTGATGTTGCTGGTCTGATTTTCTATTTATACTGTTTCTAATCAGACTTAGTGAAATTTGGTATAATGCTGGTTGAGCTTTATTTTTATATCATGTGGCATTGTAATAGTTAGAGGATCATTACTCTAACCTTTGTGAGATTTCAGAAGTCATATCTTTCTTGTTTGCAGCTTATTTCATTTATTGTAAAGCTAGTTAGTAGTACTAACAGCTATTTTCAATTATTGCTGCAAGTTTATGTTTGTATTCACTCCCACAATTAAGTGGTCGAGTTTAAAATAATCATCTTTCATTAATTGTAAGTTCCCCCCATGAAATAAGTGGTAATGAGGACTGTACTCCCCAAGTCGAAGAGAGGATTTCATGGCTGACTTGCCACCTTTAATTTTGTATAATCTCGATTCTCACCCATTGAATAAGTGGAGTATTCCCACTGCTTTGTGGATGCTTGCTGAAGCAGATGAATGTACTTTCAGTTCATATTTTTGCTAACGATCCCCAAACCATATGCTATCACCTCGCCCACACTAGGATCTTGGTGAACATTCTTGGTGAGGGTTACTTTACAAGCTGATTTGTATTTGGGCTAACACTAATCAGTGGTTTGATGCTGGTTTGATGTGTTAAATTTGAGAAAAACTTAAGGGGAAACATTATAAAATTTGGAACAACTGCGATATCATGCAAGTGTGAATCCTGGATGAATCCACCTGAATCCAGCTAGGGTGGAATCTTTCACCACCAAAACTAGATACCCATAGGAATTCCCACCTAGGATTTCAAACTCCGAAGAGCTCTACCAGAACCAAACAAAAATAATAATCCAGCATATACACAATTAAGCTCTTGCATCCTTTTTATAACTCCTTTTAATTTTCCCACCAAAACTTATTAGCACTTTATTACAAAGTGACTTTATTAAAATGTCTTTTAAATATTCCTTGGTGTTACTTTATTTCACCTCATTAATCTAATTATTTAATGTACTTTTTTGCCAGGCAACACTAAATAATTAAATTAATTAATCTTTGTAAGGCGAGATGGAAAACGGGGACATTATAGTCCTCCCTCCCCAGAGATTGCTTGTCCCCAAGCAATCCACACCTATACCCCATGGCCAGATACCAAGATCCTAGATAAGCCTACAGAATGCTCCACTATAACTCTGTTGCATCAACTTGGTACCACTGAACTCAACAACTCTATCAATCCCTGTAAATATAGTAGTCTATCAATCATAAAAATTTCTAGATCCCACAGCCAAATTGGAAGTCCACCATTTCCAATACCTGCTAACTTTTGTTGTGCCACTTTGATAGCCATTGGAATCCAAATGAGACAAGTCTTTAATTCCTGATTTTGTATGCAACTGTCAGGCAGAAACAAATTAGGGAACCTGCAAGATTCCTCTTATGAAGACGAAAGCACCTCATACCAGAGTGAACTATGTAGTCCTTTATCCAACCCACATTTATGTGTCATCAAATCATTCGTGTACGGGCTTAAGGAAAAATGATGAGCATTCCTTACAATGCAGTCAAGGTGAAATTCACCTGCTTGCGTCAATGGAATACCTGAATAGTCACTAGGATTCCATATCTCATCATTCTCATTGCATGAATCAAGAGGTTTCTCACATCTCAGATCACGAAGAGCAGATTTTGAATTAGCTCTGTAAGCCTCCTTTGCAAACCTGCTGACCAGGTCCCTATCTAAAAGCAAATGGAGGTAATTTGATTTCATTGCTTCTAGGAAATTCTTGATAGTTTGCAAACTTGATATAAGAACTCCACCCATTACCCCTCTCTCCCTTTCTTCTAGTTGTGTTGACCAAATGAGGTATTCAACGAACTTATGTGTGCTATCAAAATGAGTTAAGGTTTGAACAACCTTATCTTTAGGAACTTCCAACTGTCCCCTCAATTCACATGACTCACTAGTAGATGCCTTGCTATCCTCAAGAAACAATGTTGGGACAACATTATGATCTAACACACAAATCTCAGAAGAATCTACCTCCTCATCACAAAACTTATCAATAACAATCTCTACATCACCAATGTAGAGACTTGTGCATATTTCACTTGTGGGTGATTCTTTTTCAAGGACACCCACTATAACATTTTGTTCCTTTTTAAACTCATCCACTGCACTCATTCCATTAGTGTCATCTGCACTTGTAATCAAGATAGATCTTTTCACATCTTCAATATGCCCATTCCCACAGTCAGTGGATGTATGCTCTTCACTGATGACTGCCATAGATGACTGAGTTTCAACTATGGATGATGAAGAATGTGCCAAGCTCAACTCCACATAAAGCTCATCAATCTGAATCTTTGATTTTTGAAGGGCCATTTGAGTGCTCTTCAGGGAGTCCATGGTAACCTTAAGCTCATGAGTGAGTTTATCAGCTTCCTCTTCTCTCCCTTTTAGTGCATCAAAATTTATCTCATCAAGCATGAGAAGATGATCCCTATCAGAGAGTAGATGTAGGTATTTAGATTTTACTACCCCCAATGCTTCTCTAAGTGCCTGAAAATCTGCAAGGGAAAGTTTTTGAAGGGCCATTTGAGTGCTCTTCAGGGAGTCCATGGTAACCTTAAGCTCATGAGTGAGTTTATCAGCTTCCTCTTCTCTCCCTTTTAGTGCATCAAAATTTATCTCATCAAGCATGAGAAGATGATCCCTATCAGAGAGTAGATGTAGGTATTTAGATTTTACTACCCCCAATGCTTCTCTAAGTGCCTGAAAATCTGCAAGGGAAAGTTCTTCATCAAGGTTCTTATATAACCTGGAGGCCTCCAACAATAATTTGTCATCATCTTATGAGTATCATCAATTTGTTTTATGGCTCCAATAATCATGTCTTCGCTTACCTTCAATTGCCCTGCCAAATGATGGAGCCCATGAGACCTATCATCGTACAAATTTTCTAATTTGTAATCAGCACCATGCTTCCCAAAATCAGCTTCCTCTTTGTCATCCTTCGTGCATATAGTTAGATCAACATAAACAGAAAATTTATCCAACACCCAATCTTCTTCATGAATAGATGCTAGCACACTCGGATCATCATGAGCATTAGCACTAAGATAAGATATTGAATTGTCATCATTGGCTGATTGGAAAACACCATCATGTATGCTAGCATTATGCCTGTCATGTGCACTAGTGTGGTCAACCTCATAGGATAGCTCTTATGGTGTATTAAAGACTGTCGTTTTGTCCATCTCATTGCACACATCCTCAACATGAATAGATGCATGCATTGCTAAAAAGTCATCATGGGGTTCTGTCAACCGTCCATCATGAGGTGAGGCATTCACATCACCAACCACTTCAGATTTGAACCCGTCTTCTTCCTTCCCAACTGCTAAGTGAGGCTCCAACAACTCAAGATGCTCTAACAATGTTGTTAGATTCTTATGATATCTCTAAAAGACTTGCAAAAACTCTGCCATGAGTTCTTGATTTGACTTCATTTTCCCAAACCAACAACTTGTTGAGGATGAAATAGATGAGTGTCAGTCACTCAACAAGCAATCTAAAATAACTTTCCATTGTTTCCCTCAAGCTAGCAGGATGCATAGCTCTAATACCACTATAAAAGCCCCCTTGAGTTTGAACGATAATTTTCGATATTTCTCAGTTTGATATATGAGACATTTTGTCAAACTATTGGCATACTCAATAACCTGGTTCAATTTCAGATTTATGAAGTTTGCAAGATGAATATAATAACTCAGCAAATAACAACTTCATCCATTGCATCATTTTAAACTATAGATGCATCCATCTTATTGAGGCATAGAAATTCCAATAGTACTTTCTGAACAATAACAAGATGCAGCAACATATATTTTTATGTATATTTCCCAAAATACAAAACACAATCCAAAATACATAAATACCAATTACAAGCCTCGGGAATATGGTGCCACTAAATGCAGACCCACAACTTGCTATTGCCTGGCATGCTAAAGAGGAAGACAGCGATTGGCTTTAGCAGCCGCCAACTTCATAATCCATGTCCAACATTAGACCCCCACACTCAAAACAACCCACGTCGTTCTTCACAGTCCCATGGCAGCAAAGATGAGGGGCAATATGCCTGTAATCAGACCCGTGACCCTTCTACAATCCAAATGCCACCTTAGCAATGTACCACAACCACAAGAAAGTATATCACACCTCCACAATGGAAGATAGAATGCCACGCAGGAGTGTTAGCCGACACAAGTTTCAGGAGTTCTCACACCCAAACCAAGGAGGAGGAAAAATGCATTCACCCAGCTCAAGTATTTGCACCAATAGAACTCTTTAATCCACACATCCAATCCAATGTAAGCTTAGAACTTCCATCAACAATATAAACCCTTCAATATTAGTCGACCAGCAACATCAAATCTTCAACCCCAAATATGCAAGAATATGGCAGCCAATGTTCACTGTGCAAATGCCCTCCAATCTGAGTGATAACCTCGATCTCCAATGTGCAAGAAATGTATATCGTTACTCCACAAATTTGTCTCCACAAGAGACCTGCAGATTTAGAACAACTGCATTATCGTGCAAGTGTGAATCCTAGATGAATCCGCTTGAATCTAGCTACGGTGGAATCTTTCACCACCGAAACTACATACCCGTCGGAATTCCCACCTAGGGTTTCAGACTCCAAAGAGCTCCACCAGAAACCAAACAAAAACAATAATCCAGCATATGCACAAATGAGCTCTTCCATCCTTTTTATAACTCCTTTTAATTTTCCCGCCAAAACTTATTAGCACTTTATTTTAAAGCGACTTTATTAAAATGTCTTTTAAATATTCCTTTGCATCACTTTATTTCACCTCATTAATCTAATTATTTAATATTACCTTATTTAATATACTTTTTTGTCAAGCAACATTAAATAATTAAATTGATTAATCTTTGTAAGGTGAGTTAGAAAACGAGGACATTACAAAAATAGGGAAACACACAACGGGGGATACCATGTATAAATGATATTTAACAAGAAAAATAGCATTGGTACCAGAATAAGGGGACCAGAACAGCATGGCAGGTACAGAGAAACAAGGTATGGGGATGCATTCCATAGAACATAGGACTATTCTAGCAATAGAATTTATAGTGTATCAACATCTTAGTTCTTTCCTGAAAATGGGTCACAAGGTTAGACTCAAAAACTCAAACTTATTAAACATAAATGCAGCAAACCCAGAGCCTCTCAATAAAATTAAACACTTCAATTAAGCTTCAAATAGTTTACTAACATTCTTATTCCATACTATCTAAATTAATTCTAGCCTAAATTCCTAAATATCATTTTGCATTATAGCTAATAACTTGAACTTTCTACAAGTAAAATTTAACTATACAGTTGTGATAATATTATGCTTCAGAGTAAAAAACAATTAGTGGTAATTATATATACTTGTACTAAAAATTTGCAACCAACTATTTATCATTCTAGAATAAAAAACAATTAGTGGTAATTATATATACTTGTACTAAAAATTTGCAACCAACTATTTATCATTCTAGAATAATATTTGAGACAATTTGTCAATAAATCAATTTAAGGTCTTGTCAATTTAACAAATAAAAGTCAAAATCTTTGAATATGTCATTTTGTCAAAACAAGCTGAATTTGTAAGCTTGTTGGATCCTCTCACAAATTGATCCATGGTATTACCATCTCCATAATAACCCGTCAGAACACCCAAAACAGACCATATAAACATGCATGATCACAAAACATTGAGATACCATTCTCAATAACTATACTAACATTCTTCTTGAAAATTAACCATACAGTTGTGAATTATATGATGCTTTAGAGTAAAAAACAATTAGTGGTAATTAAATATACTCATACTAAAAAAATTCAACCAACACTTTATCATTCTAGAATGATATTTTGAGACAATTTGTCAATAAATCAATTTAAGCTCTTGTCGATATAACAATGTAAAAGTCAAAATCTTTGAATATGTCATTTTGTCAAAACAAGCTCAGTTTATAAGCTTGTTGGATCCTCTCACAAATTGATCCATGGTATTACTATCTCCATAATAACCCGCCATAACATCCAAAATAGGCCAAATAAATAAGCATGATCACAAAACATTGAGATATCTCCATACAAGTGTTTGTAGAAGTGAAAAATGTCAATTTTCTAGCATATAAATTACAATACAATGGTGCTTAAGCTACTCGGACCCTTTCTGAAATGGTAATTGATTATCGTATTAAACAAAGGAGAGGAATACTCCTTTAATAATAGATTACAAGATGATGTTCTAAAAAGAACCAATCGTGAACTAAAGCAAAAACAGAAAGCTGCTAAAACTAACTGAAAGCAATCTAAGTTAACTAAAAGTAAACTAACTAACTAACAACTAAGATGACCATTAAATATTACAATATTACTTTAATACCCTCCCTTAATGGCCATTCTACTAACTACACCAAGTTTATCCATAATTTGTTGGTCATTTGGCTATTAGTGCATAAAAGGAAAACTCCTTCTGCTCAGTATGCTCTGCAACATGAGCCTTCTATTGAGACCCTTCCTAGTTGAATTTTTGATCAACCAACCACTTCCCGCAGTGTTTCTTCATATGAACAATCTTACCATAGTAGTGGCGTGTGATAGACTTCTTGGAGCTATCCTCTGATTTGCCTTGTCCTTTCTGCTGAGTGGACTTGCCTTTGCCATTGTCCTTGGCAATAAAAGCTTGTTCAACACTGGGAGTGTCGTTGTTGCTCCCAAACTACTTCTTCCACCTATCCTGCTGCAAGAGCTTGTTGCACAAGTCATCAAACTTCAAGTCAACATTGGTGGAGGTAATGTTGAGAGTTTCATGAAGTTCTTGTGAGGACTGCGGGTAAACTTCTTTCAGCTTTGATAAATCCACTTTTCTTTCCATCTCTTGTACTCAATGGCCTCGAAGTTGATCACTGTGGGAAATGTCTTGATCTTCTGCTGAGATGATCTTGTAAAGACATCTCTGCCATCTGTCATGGAATGGAGAATAGCCATATTTTTATGAGGAAAGCCCCGCCTTTGTCTCAGGTTTTCCATGAAGATCCTTCAAGGTTTCCAAATCTCCCCATACATTTTATATATACTTTAGTGATTCCCACTTGATCATAACTTGGAGAAGTATAATCGGCCTTTGACATTACCATCATTTTGTATCTAGTCCCTTTCCTATATAGCAGCGCATGGAGTCATGAGCACCTAAAAGCAAAGTTAATCAAAACACTGATATTTCAGGCATCTCCGCCCAAGTATTAGTTTTACCTCTGGAAGCTAGGGTCCTTTGGCTACTTTTCCAACATGATGTTGGACAAGATGCTAATCCTCACAGATTTTCCAGAAGACTAAAATAAGTGGTAATTAGTTGGTACCTAATTCATGAGGCAACTCTAACTAACATTTAATCCAACCATTTTAGAAAATCACAAAAATCAAAGGCCATGGAATAGAACGATTCTTATCCAAAATTGAGAAAAAAATGAAGCTCTTCAACTTCAGCCACAAATTTTTGAAAAAAAGCATCAACACCCCACAATATTCAACAGAACAGGGACACAATTTTTGTTGACAAAAAACCATCAAAATGCAGACTCACCCAAAAACCCTAGCCACAAATTGCTGAACAGGCACAGATTTTTAAAAAAATCCATCAAAAAATGCAAAAACCCTAGGAAATTGCAGCACAAAAATTTATCAAAAATCTACCCTAGCTGGGTGCAGAAAACCCTGGTAGTTTGTGCAATCGCAAGTCTCCAGGAAAAAACCATCGCCAAATAGCAATCAAGAAATTCCCAAGTAAGAACAACACCTTACTAATTTTGTAGAGGCTCCGCCACATCGAGCTACCCAAAACATCTACCAAACGGCCAAAATGCCTAATGATCTTTATGGACGCGGAAATATCAATGTGATTTTTAAAACCTTCATCAAGATAGCAGTGTAATCAGATTTAAAGAAACTACAACTTCCAAAATGCAGGGAAAACCCCAAAGAAGAAGCCTGTAGAAACCAAACCTGTTTTATGGTCAAGCATGAAGAAACTAAGAGTACCCCATAAACCCACGATTTCCTCGGGACGCAAAATAAAATTCACCCATTTCCATAATAAAACCCATGGATTTCTCAAGAAAGTAATCGCCCAAAACAGATGGCTCCAAAGGTCACAATTGAAGCCAAAGAGGCAAAAAAAAAAAAAAACAAGATTTTTCATTAAAAAAAATTAAGCAAAACTGGAAAATTTTTAGGTAGAAAAAGTCACGAATTTTATCAAAAAATTCGTCAAAAACCAACCTCGATTATCAAAAAGAAAACCTTGTGATTTTTAACAGTTGAGTAAACCCGCGATTTTTATTTAAAAATTAAGCAAAAAATTTCCAAAAATTTTTTAGGTAAAAAACAACGAATTTTATTGCAGAAAATATTCTCCAAAAAATAACCTCTACTCTAATACCATGAAATGGTAATTGATTATCGTATTAAACAAAGGAGAGGAATGCTCCTTTAATAATAGATTACAAGACAATGTTTCTAAAAAGAAACAATCGTGAACTAAAGCAAAAACAGGAAGCTACTAAAACTAACTGAAAAAGCAATCTAAATTAATTGAAAGTAACTAACAACTAAGATGACCATTAAATATTACAATATTACTTTAATACTTTCAATATAAACCTTTTTCATATATTATATCATCCATATTATATAAGAAGTACATTGATACATGCACAACCATGCACATACACACTCCTTCAAAAGCATATTTTCCATGAATACAAATAGCCACACACACATATTGTATTGAAATATAATAATGAATTAAGGGATAATGTTTTAGTATCAATTTTCTGTATGAAAATACTCATTTGTTTAGGCAATAGTTGCATGACAGAAATATTGTCACAAGCATCTATATGCAAATGATTGGACAAGATTACTTTGGAATGCAGCAAATTCATCACCTGACATGCAATCCATTTTACTCAAGAAATTATTATCAAGGAATGTTGGTGCCAACTATATTTCTAAAGGGAGATTGTGTGGGGCTCTATTAACTAAGATCACAATAAAGTTATAAACCCACTTCAAGCTGAGGCAATAAGAGACCTAATTGAATAGTTCCACATTGATGTTACCAAATTCATTTGTGAAATGAAATATCTTTAGCATTGGGAGGTTGTTACGGAATGCTATCTTGTATTTATTGGTCCCATATGAGTGAAAAATAGACCATGGTTGAGGATGTGAAAGTAGATCATGTACTCTGACAGTGTGTTAGTGTTATATGAGGCACACATGACTTTCCTGAACCTACATTATTGTAAATACATAAAACAATGCAAGAAGAAATGATACGATACCATCAAATTCGTTTAAGGAGGTACCTAGAGGAGTAGAGAAACTCCTTGTGTCAAACTATGCATTTCTTCAAGTAAAGGAAGAACATAACAAAATCCTGGAGCAATATAAATATGATAACACTCTAAACATGCACAGGAAATGATAACTATACAGCCAAGGGGAGCAAATAGGACATTACTAGATGGAAAAGCCTCTATGAGACAGCAGAATTTTTTTAGGAGTTATCTTGTAGAGAAATATGATGAGAACATTTTCATCACTAATCATCTTTTTTTTCCTAGGGAAGCTCCCAATTTTTCTCTATTTTACATCTTTATCGAAGTCCAAATGTTAAGCGAATGTTATTTGTAAACATGAAAGTGGCTCACAACTTATATGCGTTGATGAGAAAGCAAATTTAAGAGAAACTTTAAAGTACCATTCTTGAACAGAAGCAAGGCAGACATATGTAATATGTTTAATATCACTCTGTTGAAAAATGCATACATCCATGGGATATTAGATTCAAATAGCAGGAAAATCTAGATGCCTATTGGATTTTAGATTTGAAAAATTCTCTTTCTACTAGTTCACAATAACATACTCTAGTCTATGATGCAACTCCATGTAGTGGTGCCAAGATTTAAGATAATAGTATTTTAAAATAAAACCTATTTCTCATACTGATTATATTTGGCAACCTGTTGTCTACAATATACTCCTAAAAGGTAGAGTCTCTTACTTTAACTACTTAGATCCACCTGTAGCAAATAGTATGAAGAAAAGATGGAAGACTCGCCGAGTCGTAAAAAACTCGAGAGTTTTTCCTCTAGCCGAGTTTTTTCAATGTTAACTCACAGAGTTTTTTGGGCGAGTACTCGCCGAAAACTCGCAAGTCCGACGGAAAAACACGGCTGCGTCATAAACATAAATAGCAATGTCTTTTTGAAGGTTCATTTCATTTCAAAAACACTTGAAACTTTGTGTGGAGACCAAACCTCGCCTCCCCCCCCCACCAAGCAAGAAGACACCATTTGCAACAATTTTCCATCGAGAAGAGCGGATTCAAATGCATTTTTGTGCAGATTTTCAAGGCAAATTCGAATCATAGGTAGGGTTTTGGTTTTTCTTTTTTCTTTTTGATTAATCATTTTTTTTCATTCTTGTTGCAAAATATTCAATCCAAATTGAAAAAAAACTTCATAAAGTACAACGAAACAAGTTTTTTGCAATTAGAATCCAAAAAAAAGATTCATCACCATTTTTTTTCTTGATTTTTCTCATTATTTTCACTGTTTTTTTATTTTTTCAGACTTAGGTTCATTTTTTGTGTAGAATGTTTAGATTAGTTAATTTATAATTCATTTAAACACATTTGTATCAATTTAAATCAAATTTAGAGAGATTTTTTAATGATTTAGGTTTTTTTTTTTAAAAAAATTTGTACTAAAAATCTAATAGGTTGTACATTTTTTTTATATGTGTTGGTTGAATACACACTATAATGGCTTTTAGTGCTTTAGGTTCAAGCTCAGCCTTAGGCTCTGCCCATCAGTGCCCACACCATCATGG